>JADBJO010003750.1:87500-102500 GCA_016801955.1 Conus betulinus
TTCTTACATTTTCTTCACATACAATTACAAACATAGAAGTACAAGTTGTTAATTACTGAGATATACACATGTTGAGACAGCAGGATGAACTCGTCAACTGGAGTTTAGATTTCTTGTCTTCCCAGTCTGAAAGTGCAGACAGTATGTTTCTGGGAGATGTTTTTCCGTTGAACACATTTCGTGTCTGGTGTGGGTGTTATATTTACTTCACTCTTTCAATATTGTTGATACATCATCATCATCACTCTTTCAACAAAACAATTTATTCAAGAATGAAATCAGCTGGACAAATCACTTTTTTTTGTTTTCAACCTATGTTATTCTGGCTCAAGAAAGCCAGTATACTGTCATTGGGGCTCGGAAAAGTTTTGCGGATGGCAAGGACCGCACAGGCTGGAAGGACGACTCGAATTTCCTTCCCCAAGTAGCCCCAGACAAACCTTGCAAGCTGTCTGTAGGCAGTGTAACGGTAGCGGCTGAAAAAAAAGGCAGAAAAGATGACTTTTAAACAAGACATATATATGTATTATGTACTGACTGACTGAGAAAGAGAGAGACAGAGAGGTAAGTTTCCTGATCACTGCATTTTTTTAAATATCACATGCACAACTTACTAGAATGTAGTATATAAGACCTGTGAAATAAACTTTCAATTCAATCAAAGTTGTAACGTGAGCTATACAATATTCTATGTGTAATGCATGTCATAACTGTAAATTTTGCCGTCCGATATTCTGTATATGTCGGTATGTTGACACATGTTAGTTTTTTTTTTTGTTTTTTTTTAAATACTTTTTTCTATTTCTTTCCTCATTCTGTCTTCCATTCCACAGTTCCTTCTTTCTCTCTTCTCCATTGTTTCATCTACATGATCTTTCTCTTTGCTGTACATTTCCGGAAGCAGATTACCACATTTTGTATGTCTATTTTGTTATTAATCATATTTGTACATGTTGGACAATATTGTAGTAAAAATCCATGAAACATATTAGAGATGAGTTATCTTTTTTTTTAAAGTTTGAATGGATCAGAGTGAGAGTTCAATGTATGCTGAGGAAAGTTTTGTTGTTGTTGGATATACAGACACGTATACACAAACAAAAATCGCTAGGCACAATCCTCTGAGTTCTTCATGTTAGTTTTTTGAAATGTTCTTTGAAGAAATGATTTCACTGTGAAATGTATTCATGTCTGATCTCAAGCCTGCAGGCTGAGTCAACTACAAATATGTTGCTGCACTGGTGCAAAGGGTCGAATGATTTCAAAGCACGAAAATGTGTGTTCACAAAAAAAATGTATGTTTTGTTGCTTGTGCACAACAGGACAAGATAGTTACAGATCACACTTTACACCTAGAGAATATTATGTGACCAACATACACATTTAAACAGAATGCTAGAGATAAAAGTGAATTTTACACTTACGAGTCCAGTTACCATACTATTTCAGATGTGTGTGTGTGTTTTTTTATCGTTGACATTTTCTAAGCAAACACAAGCAAGAGCCTCATCAAACTTAGCAGAATGACAGTCATTGTAAAGACCTTTCCAGTTAATCCATACACAAAGATATTACTAAATCAGATCCGCTCTAAAATTTTCCACCTTGAGAGGCACACATGTGGGTCATTGTGTAACTGGCAGAAAGCGGTAATCAAGATCAGGACATTTCAGAGTGCTGTCCTTGGTGGCTGAACTAAAGAAGAGCCAGTCAAAAAAAGTGTGGGTGGAGGGGCTATGGGGTGTTCAGTAGGAACTGGCAGAGACAATAAAAGGAAATGGGAAGGCCGAGCAAGAGGGGAGTAAAATGAGCGGTGGGAGATAGTGCTTCAGGGCACTTTCACAGTATGTGGTCAAAATAATAGTGAACTGCAAAATTGCCCGCTTGTGTGTGTGAGAGCAGCTGCTGGTCTACCGTTCTTGTGTTTGTTCACCAAGTGTTACAGTGTTGTGTTTACATTCCCATCTCCTTCTCCACCACCTTACACTGTTCTTGACATGAATTAAAAATAATTTCATGTACACACATTGCCGTTTTTTTTTTCCCCTTGCCCAGCCACTGTACTTTACTCCAAAGACCACCATACTTGCTGCCCCTCGCATTCACCCCCAGCATAATACAGACAAATTCCGAGTGTGTGTTTCCCATCTTCTTACTGTGCAACAGCACATTGTTGAATTTTTTTTTTAAACAAGAAACAAATTCATCAAGAAAAAGACCTACTTGTTTACATCAGAGATGGTCTCGTTGTACTGTTGCCTGTAGTGGTAGTAGGCTGTCTGGAGGACATATGGATTCAGGCACACAGGACTGAAACCTGGATGCAGGGTGATGCAGCCTACATTCACTTCCTCCAGCATTGGTGCTATCTCTTGGATTTCGCAGCAGCAAATGCACTCATGCACAGTTGCCATGCATAAGCAGCAATGACAAGAGCACCTGAAATGCACAGAGAAACAAAATATATTATTGACCAAGGTGAAATACTACGGGAAATTGTTAATTCTATTGGTAAGCATTGGTGATTGCAAATTTAGACTTTGTGTGTGGGTGGTTGATGTGATTTAGTTTTTTATATATTTATTTTAAACATAAACAATTTATGCTTTCTCTCAAACACAAACTTGATTTCAGGCCTGTACTGTATACTAAACACACACACACACACACACACACACACACACACACACACACACACACACACACACACACACGAGTAGTAGGCCTACTCTCTTCGTTGTTGGTTGATTCCAGTTCGAAAAAAACAAAGAGTATGGCGATTTGAATACGACATTTAATTTTTCAAAAGTGTGTAACATTAAACGTAAGCTTCAATCTTCAATTTTGTAGGCCTGCTGTCATAGTTGATTATTATTGACCTGTGTGCACAGAGGCGTAAGATGAAATAAACAAAGATCTAATAGGGGCAACAAAAAGATGGCTAAAGAGCTGTACAATCGCCTTAGTACTCCAACTGCATACTCCTGAGTTCAGCTCCGGGGCTGCGTGTTGCGGCAGGTAAGGGACAAAAAAAAAGGGGTGGGGGGAGGGGGGGACTCAACTAGCCTAAGCCAGTGATCCAGGGTTGTATCAAACTTTTAACAAGAAATTTCAACATGGTTTCATATTTTGCTGCTCGCTCATGACTACGCTATTCCACTACCAGTGAGCGACACACACTGACACAGTCGCTGCGACAAGACGAAGAAACAATGATTCACAAACACTCGACTGTGACGTGACTCGCACCTAGTCTGGAACTTACCATTCAGTTGACTCCAGTCTATCGTATTCAGGTTTTTTTGATGTGTCCTCTTCTTCATGGTCATCCACAGGTGCAAAGGGTTCGTATCTGTATGGCTGAATTTCGAATTTCCGCATTCTGAACCACTGGAAGTGGTAATTCATCGTCTTTTTTCATGGCGAAAGCAGCTCTCTTTCGTTCCGTCTGCCATGCTTGCTACACACCACCTACGTCACAAGGCGAGAGTTACTCCCCTTGAAATCTTGATTACAGGTGCAAAAAATGTCTCGAAACCATCACTTTTATCCAGTTATTTCTAGCTTATTTGATTGAATTCAAACTCCGTATTCTGGATTTGTCAGTTTCCGATGTAGATAAACAATTACAGAAAAAAACAGCCGAGCACTCAAGTAGGTCTTTAAAGTAACGGGCCTCGATCTATTGGTGTTATCAATACAAGACACGAATAAACAAACAACGACAAACACATAAATAATGGGGAGAAAAGCAAGCGCGAGCAAGCACATTATCAGTGACAAAAATTCCATGAGAAGGAGATGACAGTGGGGTGTGTGTGTGTGGGTGGGGGGGGGGGGGGGGGGGGGGAGGGGGAGGGGGGGAAGACGAGGTAGGGTTGGGGAGAAAAGGAGGAGAGAAGGGATGAATAACGGGGCAATTAAGTGCTAATATAAATCTGTCATTAATGACATATAGGAATTGCTGACTTTGTATTATGCACAACGCCATTTTTTTTTTTTTTTACGGCTGCCTGGAGTCTAATTTCGTCTCCTGGGTGAGTCTCCT
Source organism: Conus betulinus (assembly GCA_016801955.1). Taxonomy (NCBI): domain Eukaryota; kingdom Metazoa; phylum Mollusca; class Gastropoda; order Neogastropoda; family Conidae; genus Conus; species Conus betulinus. The sequence goes on from JADBJO010003750.1 coordinate 91,549, forward strand.
CGGTAGGTCACGACCCTCTCTTCCGGCAGTGGCCAGTCTACACGCTCTGTATTTCCCTTCTTCGAGGAAAGAAATATCCTCAGCAGACAGGACGCAAGAGGCGGGTCATTTCATCCGAATGGTGGCTGCCGTGGAAGAAGAAGAGGGAGTGCGATGTGGGGATGGGGTGGGGTACTAGGGACAGGCAGCGGAGGTGTGGATGAGGGCGTAAGGCTGGAGGATAGCAGGGAGAAGACGCAATTTTCTTCCATTGAATTCAGTATGTCCACAGTTCTCCCTCATAACTTATGAAAGGATGGAGGGAGAAGGGGGTGGGTGAATGAGAGAGACTGCGTGCGCGCGTGTGTGTGTGTGTGTGTGTGTGTGTGTGTGTGTGTGTCTGTGTGTGTCTGTGTTTGTGTGTGTCTGTGTGTGAGAGAGGCAGAGTGGATGTGGGGGAAGTGGGAGGGTTAGAGAGAGAGAGAGAGAGAGAGAGAGAGAGAGAGAGAGAGAGAGAGAGAGAGAGAGAGAGAGAGAGAGAGAGACAGATAGACAGACAGACGGACGGACAGACAGACAGACAGACAGACAGACAGACAGACAGACAGACAGACAGACAGACTGACACATTTTTATTGGCATTAGCTTTTCACAGCCTTAGTGCCAAGGGGAACAATTTACAAACTAGCGTAGAACTATTTGCAACGAGTACAGGGGAAATACTCAATGCACACACACACACACACACACACACACACACACACACACACACACACACACACACACACACATACACACACATACACATACACACACACGCGCGCGCGCTCGCTCGCTCGCTCACTTGCACAACTATTTCAACCACTAGCAATTTCTAGTTAAGGTTACGTTCCACATCCATGCATAGAAAAATAATGATAATAAAGAGAGAAATAATTCCACACTCGACCATCCATCTGTAATTGTTTGAATACGTAGCGTCCATCACAAGTAAAAAAAAATTCGTTTTGTTGTTGTTGTTGTTGTTGTTTTTTCTTTTCAGTTTCTGTTTTGTTGTTGATGTTGTGGTTGTTGTTTTTGGCTTTTTTACCCTCCACTACTATTTTTTTCCTTTGTTTCGTTTTCTTTCCTTGTGATTCTTTTTTTTTTTTCCTTTTTTTTTTTTTATTGTTGTTGTTGTTTGTTTTCTGTCTTTTTTCCCATTCCGATTTTGCCATCGTTCTCTTTTTCTTTTTTCTTTTTTTTCGTATCAATGTTGCTCAGAAGAAAGTTCTTTGTCCCTCTTAATATCTGCTTCTACAATACATTTAAAAGCGATTTTATCATTTCTTCATTTTGGGATCTAAGAATAGTTACTAAATCATGTCTCCTCAAAACAGGCAAATAAAACAAACTGTGCCTATTTCGGATTAGCTCATATGCAGGGCAATGAAAAATAAAATGACATTCGTCTTCAACGTCCTGACAACACATTAAGCACAACTGATCCTATTCCTGGTCGTCAACAAACCATCTTTTGTAAGCCTTTATCCCAAGTGTTCTCAGTTTGAATCTGACTAAAAGACCTCATTGCCACTTATTTTTATGAAAGATATATTTTTCAGCTTGAAAAATGCTTTTAAATGAGAAATAAAACTTAATTTAGCATTTTCTTCTATATGAGAATGCAGTTTTGTTTATATGAATTAACTAAACGGTGTTTAAATTCTGAGATAAAGGCAGTGTCATTTCCAACTCCCTGGCCCATCCAAACTGTGCCGAAACCATTCTCAATAAGGACTTTTTAATATTGTCTACCCAATTTTGCCTTCCCTCTTCATGTTGCTGTAACAGCATTTCATATGCCTGCCTGCACAATCTTTCCATTGGAAGCTTTATGATTTTAACCAACATTTTATACTCTTAGTAACTGTTCGGATCTTCAGTGGATATCTGCAAATTTCGCAATACGCAAGAATGTTAGAGCAGTTGAGGGTTGGTATATTCAAAACTCGTTTTACAGCAAGAGTGTGCACAATTTCTATCTGCGTATTCTCCACAGCATCAGATAACTTCCAGAAAAATAAAGAATCAGAAGAATTTAATTTGTTCATAGCTCTAAGAATTTCAGTAATTCCCTTCTTCCCTGTTCTACATAACTCCGTCCAAACAGCGTTGAAACCGAGTTAGATAGTAAGCATTACTCCGAGGTATTTGTTAGAATTTGTAACCTTTACTTCCATATTCCCACACCACCATTTTTCGTGAACAGAAAGATGTCCTCCTTTGAGAAAAACCATTAAATTAGTTTTATTCAAATTTACGCTCAAACCAAGTCTATCAGCTTCCTATTTCAGAATGTTTAACTGATTGTGTAAACCAACAACGGTATCTGAGAGAAGAACAACGTCATCAGCAAATAGCATCGAAACATTTGTTTTCCATGCTTTCCTGTTTTTGATAATTCGATAGCTAACTCATTTATGAAAAACGAAAACAACTGTGGACTAAGTAAACAACCTTGCTTGACGCCACTTGGGCAACTGAAGAAATCCGTGTAAGCATGTTTGTCTCGCACACATGCCAAAACAGTATCATATATCCCTCTAATGGTTCTGTACAATTTACCTTCAATACCACTTTTTCTCAACACATTCCACAATACATTTCTGTTCACCGAATAAAAGGCCTTCTTGAAGTCAACGAATGCAGCATACAGCGTAGAATTTCTATTCAAATAATTTTTAACTAATGCATATAGGGTGAATATAATTATGGTCAGCCGCGCTAGAGCCTTTTCTGAATCCTGCCTGCTCTCCAACTATTTCACCCTCTTTATCTGTCTTTATTTGTAAGCGTTATATTTAAGATATGCGTATAAATCTTCCCTATTATACTTTTTTTAAATGCTACTCCTCTATAGTTATCCGGATTGTTAATACCTCACTTTTTGTATATTGGTACTACAATAGATTTTGACCAGGCTACTGGAAATGTTCCTTTTCCAAACAGAACGTTAAAGAGATCCACTGAGAAGTCAACGATACCAGGATTTACCACTTTCAACATTTCATTTACGATTTTATTGAACCTGCACTTTACCAGTTTTTAAATGTTTGATACCATCCATAACTTCACTCTTGGAAACTGGGTCACTGAATACAGGTTCATCTACATTATCGTTTTTCTTCTTCTGTCATAACATTTTTGTGTTTATTTGTAATTACCAAATCATTGAAGACTCTACACCAACGTTGAGAATTAATTTCATCATAAATTACACTTTTTCCTATTACAGATCTGATCGAGACCAGAATACCTTTGGTACTGATCGATTCACTTAGTTTTTGAAGCCTTATCTCATCATGGGTTCTTTCTTCTCTTTTCACAGTTTGTTATATATCTTTCTTTCCTTAATATACAGTTTGTTATATATCTTTCTTTTCTTAATATACAGTTTGTTATATATCTTTCTTTCCTTAATATACAGTTCCTTACGTTTTACTAAAGTTTGTTTTTGATCTCCGCCAGCTCCTTACAAGACCTTTAACAGGTCTTTTTCTTTTGAGTACATTTTTTATCAAACTATTTTCACTCTCCCACTTACTCGCATCATACACGCTGCCGCAGCATATAATGCATCAACAAAACATTCATTTACCTCGTCCTTCAAAATCTCTTTCGCTTTCTTCAAGCATTCTTTAAACCCACATGAATCAATTCTACGTTTGTAAATATTCACGTTTTCATCAGACCACACACTTCTTTCTTCCTCATTTTCTAGTAATCCGTCTCTCTCCTTCTCCATTCTTCTCACTCTTCCATGTCTACTCAACTGGAAAATGCGAAGAGTGTAAACCATATCCTACAGACATGTCACCATTCATAAACAGTTGTGATGATACAATGAAATAATCGATCACACTACTCCCATTCGATGACACATAAGTACATTCAATATTTGCATCTCTCCTGCAGCTTCCATTCATCACAAGCAGATCATACATGCAACAAAAATCAATAAGAGAAGCTCCAAACGTATTGACAATTGTATCTTTTAAACAGCGCCTAAGAGACTCATCTTCCTCATCCCGTTCCAAGTTAAAGGTATTAAAATCTCATTCCTTGGCCTTTAGATTGTTCATTTACTGTTCAAGCGTTCAAATCACCAGTCAGCCGGATATACACTTCGGCTTTCTCAACGCTTTGTCTCAGATTTTCCTCCAGAATGACAATGCCATATTTCATTTCATTATTACGATAGACTGTGCTTCCATCAGGTGCAGTGTAACACGCCACAAGTGAAATATCTTTATACATTGAACAACGTCTTATCAACCCTAATAGCAACATTATTATCACCTTTTATTTCTACACTTCTCTCACATACTGAGAGTAACATTTTGTTTTACAAGTAAGTGAACTCCGCCTGAGTTTCTGCCTCGAGACGACAGCTTTCTTGCTGGGGCGCTACATTTTACATAATCAGTGAAGACGCCGCTGAAATTAAATGGCGATCAACGAAAGTTTCAGTTAGGCGCACAAAATGAAAGGAACGCACATAATTCACAAAATCAATGACATTCAGTTTTCCACATTGTAGTTGAGGAACACGTGATGCGATGGATGGTCCGGCCTGTCCTATTTAGAGTCACTGGCAGAACGCAACGCCCTGTTCCTGCCCCGAGCACTCAGGTGGCCGTGTGTATCGGTGTTCGCTGTCGTTTTCGGCTCGAACCACCACGGTGTGCACGTGCGTCCCGTTCCAAACTGCCACGCCTCGCACCCGTGTCACTGCCAGCGTTGAAAAGGCCGCCACGCGCTGAGTTGCTCCGTGACCTTCGCCTCCCCGCCACGTGCCAAGAAGTATGGGAATCCCCCGCCTGTTTTCTTCACCGCCCCGGCCCCGTTGACGCCTTTCTGGATCAGCTGACACAACCTCTCTCCAGCTCGCCGTCCCCTGTCGTGTTAGGAAGATGCAGAGGTGGATGCTGTCACTGCGGCGTAGCTCCTGGAATCGGGCCTCTTGGGTCCGACCGTCAGCTTTCCTGTAACAAAGTTGGCGGCCTTGCCCTTCTTTGCCTGACTGACGATGGCAGTCTGTCTTCGGGTCAGGTCGTTGGCCACTCGGACTCCCTTTGCCTGCAGCCTGGTTCGATAGTTCTTGTCAGTGATAACTGACATCTTGCCCCTCCACTAAAATCACAACCATCGGCCTGGACTGGTCACCTCTTTCCTGCCCGACTCGATGCACTCTAACAATGTCCTTGCTCACATTACTTATTGGAACAGGAACACTGTTCAGAGAGTCTATGACAACACGGGCACATGTGTCGTAATCCTCATGGTCACTAATGTGTGGAATACCGAAGATCCGCATGTTGTCACGTCTGGAGAAATATTCTAGCCGGTCAATCTCAGCGTTCCTAGTCGTGATCTGCTCGGTCAGTGTCTCCAGTGTTGCCGACAGTGTTCTTGTCTCCTGCTCTCCCTGTGCACAGTCGAAGAACAGCACTGTCATGTCACCTGGTGTTTCTTCCACAGACGCTGCCAGTCGCTTATTTTCCTTCTCCAGGCCGTCACATCGCTGGCTGATCTCTCACATTTGTTTCGCACTGGTGCAGTTCAGTTTTGATTACAAGTCGTTTCTGCTATATGCTGTTTATTTTCCTGGCTCTGCTCGCGAATAGCACTTAAAATTCAATTTGCCATGTCTGGTGTAATTGACAGACAGAGGGAGTGAGGGAGTGAGTGAGGGCAATTTACAACCCTAAGCCCGCACAATGTCCTGTGGAACAATTGCTGATGACGAGTTTCGCCACCCACCTCTGACGCTCTGCCTCACCCTTAAAAGCAGTCTATACATTTTAGTCTTTAACATGTGGCAGGTGGGGACTAAGACTAGATGGGAGGTTCACTGTGTAAGGGGAGATGGGGTGTCCTGATACCTGTTCGTCCCTCTTCCTACGGCGGTTGTCCCAGCTGGACCGTAAGGTCACCCCTAAATCTTAACCTGAATGTCACAGGTTCAAGTCCTCATTGTGCCTGATAGAACGAAAAAGGGGAGACTCTATTCATTCCCCATTTCCCTGGTCAGCAAATCATTCGTAGTTTCCTTTTCTGGATCATTGGTATGCAGATCAATAGTCCCGAGTCAAGGATCCTGTGATCAATGTCAGTCTGGTGGATTCGGGAAACACAGAAACACCTGTTATTTGCATCCAGCTATTTTGTTAGAGGAGATCAGCGCCGTTCACTGAACATACTGTGATGGACATGTGGCCAGCAGTGGCAGCAGAGTTGTTGGAAGATGGTCCTGATCAATACTGCCCTCCCTCCAACTTTCCTCCTTTCCTCGTCTTTCTACCCCCTTGAGCTGTTATCATAGTTATTCCAAAACATAGAAGGGAAGAGACGCAGACGAGAAAGTCAAGAAAAACCACAGAAATAAAACAATCGTTGTGAAAATCGAGTTAGGATAAAAATCGACATTCAGATTCACGATGAATTGAAGGTGTTGTGGTAACTGGTAGTCTGTTTTAAATTGAGTGGTGTCAAGGTGGTGTGTGTGTGTGTGTGTGTGTGTGTGTGTGTGTGTGTGTGTGTGTGTGTGCGTACGCGCGCGCGTGCGCACGTATGTGTGTGTGTGTGTGTGTGTGTGTGTGTGTGTGTGTGTGTGTGTGTGTGTGTGTGTGTGACCCTTAGAGTCTGCACTTGCTTTATCGTCACCCGTGGGTAACCATAAAAAAATAAGTTTTTTTTCCATTTGGAGCAGCCCTCCAAGTCATCAGTTCTGGCATCACACCCTCTAACTTTCCACACAATCCACTGTGTTGTTTTCTTCCGATCTTGGTTCTGGTTCCATTAATTGACAAGTTCATCCTTCACGGTCCACGCTTGAGTCCGAAAAGTTACATCGTCTTCACGCAAATCATGGACCTCCTTCTACAGCTCTTCCAGTCTGGCATTTGTCTGCTCTCTAGAAGATACTTTACTAGCCATGATTTCGCCGTGTTAGTTACGAATCTGATGACGTCTAAGAGCGAGGATCACCGGGTTTTTTTTCCAAACTAAGCCTTTGTGAGATTCCCCTACACTGCCGAATCGTGTCTGCCTCGTGGACTGGATCCAGGGTTGCTCTCGATGTCTCCGCTCTGACGTCAAAAAACCCATCCCAAAACAGGTAGAAGAACAACAATCCAAACAAAAGACCGTCCACACTGTGGGAATGAGACAACATGGCAATTCGTGTGGCCACCTTTTTTTTTTTTTTTTTTTTTTTACTTTTTTCAACATGAAGCCGATCAAAATCGGCAGGTAACGGCCACATACAGATCCAAAATGTTCCTCCGCACGGCAAGGTAGTTAAATAATATGTCTGTCCAACATGGGAAAGTAAAAATACCTAGGTCCGCAGCAATCAATACTTATTGAACAGAGCTTGCACGGTTCGTCTTCTTGTAATAGGGTAGCGCCCTTCTCCAGAGAGAGAGAGAGAGAGAGAGAGAGAGAGAGAGAGAGAGAGAGAGAGAGAGAGAGAGAGAGAGAGAGAGAATCTTCGTTGTGTCTTCCCACCACTGTTTGCAGGATGGCTCTTAGACAAAGTGCCAAGGCAAGATGTGTTTCTGAACCCAACAGATTTGTCACTTTTGACAGCAAGTACAGTCGACACCCCTGTCGTACAGAGACTTATACAGACCGGCAAGAATTGTTCTGGTGATGGTGCTATTTTTTTATACAAGTCTATGCTTTCTTTATGGATCTTCGTCTGGCATTCTGACATAAAGATTGGGCTCTGTCTCCCTTTTTTTCCTTACCTCCGACCTCACCACTACTCATACTACCGCCCCCCAGTACCCCCCACCCCCTCCCCCATCTCCTACTCACCACCCTCCCCACTATCTCTCCCTTCCTACCTCGATCCCCCTCCACCCCTCCCCCCTCCTCTCTCTCCTCTCTCTCTCTCTCTCTCTCTCTCTCTCTCTCTCTCTCTCTCTCTTGATCTCCCTTTACCCTGACTTTCTCAGGTTCTAGATCTGTCAGAGAGTGGACAGTAGACTTGTAGCTCTCAAAGGAGGGGTTTATGCTGGCTTAGTGGGAGATCACCATGAGGAATGTTCTGCTGCCTGCTGCCGGTGTGCCTTGCTCTCTGAGGGTTGTTGTGACACTGCCTCGTCTGGGTCAGCTTCATCGTCTGCTCCAGTCCCGCCCTCCTGTTCTTTGTTTGTCTGTCGTCGTTGTCTTTCTCTTTGTTTCTGTCTGTCTGTCTCTGTCCGTCTGACTTTCTTATCAATCCCCCCCCCCCCCACCCCCCACCTACACACAAACACTCACATATACAGACAGAAACACACAAGCACACACACACACACACACACACACACACACACACACACACACACACACACACACACACACACACACAAATTGAGTGTGGTGCTTAATGTCTCCGATTCAAGGCTGGGTGATCCTGGGTTTAATTCCCGTTGTGGCCATTTATTTACAGAATTATCAGCCCCGGACGGATTCTACCCAGAGATGAGTTTGTGTTTGACTCAATTCTGAAGAATCGACCCATACAGTTGATTGTCATGCTGTATTTGTGTGCGTCTCTGAGTTTTGCTCCCGCTGTAGGTATTTTTTCAGACCTGGTCGGCGTCTGGATATACTATAAAAACGAGCGTAGAATACAGTCCTGTCATGCAGTCTCATACCAGAATGGAACTTCATGCCCATCATTTTTATCATGCTTATCCTCATCAACTGTTATACAAGGTCTCAAATTCTGTGGCCTTCCATGCCCTGCTCTGATGATGACCTCTCTGCTTCAAATTTCATGGCGAGGTCGTGTCGAGATTGACGATATTTGCGAGTGCATGGGGACTGTCGTTCGATGGACGTGGTGGCGCCTTTTTTTTTTTTTGAATTTTTTTTTTTTTCATCTTTCGTGGTTTTTTTTTTTTTTTTTTTTTTTTTTTGAGGTGGGGGGGGGGGGAATGGGGAAGGGGAATGGGGGGGGGGGGGGGTGTCGCTCTTTCATGTCTACATCGTGAATAGAACAGGCATCGTTGCACACCATCACAGTGACTCGACAGTAAGGCAGCGTGTCCTCTTATGGGTTGGCTTCCAAAGGTACGACTCTGCTTCCTTTGGATTGCTGGCGCCGAGGGCACAAGCTAGGGTGTGGTTGCGGATGGGGAGCTGAAAAAATATGCGAGGGGGGTAATGTCACTTGAAGTGCAAGGAGGAGGCGGAGGAGGAGGAGGAGGAAGAGGAGGAGGAGGAGTCAGTCACTTCCGTACTAATTCTTCAAGTAAATGTATTCACATGAGAATGATGTACTCTCTCTGTCTGTCTGTCTGTCCTGTCTGTCTGTCTCTCTCTCTCTCTCTCTCTCTCTCTCTCTCTCTCCTCTCCTCTCTCTCTCTCTCTCTCTCTCTCTCTCTCTCTCACTCTCTCACACACACACACACACCACACACACACACACACACACACCACACACGCACACGCGCGCACGCACGCACGCACGCACGCACTAACACACACACACACACACACACACACACACACACACACACACACACACAGCTGCCCCCGTTCTTCCTCCTTTGGCAACTGAACTAAAATCAGAGACTGGCGAAGCCACACAGACGTAGCATGGTATGAGAGAGCTGACTAACGCTGCGCGATCTATATAGCTGCCAATGTCTCGCCCAGCACAGGACCATTGCTGTGGTGGTGCAGAGTGGTGGGAAGACTGGCACAGGAAGGAAAGGGAGGGGCCTGGTGTGCAGACGAAGACGCAGAGGGTGTGAGGGGCGAGGGTTTTGGGGATTGCTGGCTAAAAGTACGTTGCATGATGGAGATGGGACGATCTAAGGTAATGAAGAGGGGGAGATGGGGTGCTAGGGGTGGTGGGGTGGTGAAAGTATAAAAATATACGTGAACATGTAGTGTGTGTGTTGTGTGTGTGTGTGTGTGTGTGTGTGTGTGTGTGTGTGTGTGCACGTGTACACTCGCGCCTGGGAATGTTGCAATGAGTAATAAACACGCACGCACGCGCGCGCGTACGCACCCCACCCCCCCCCCCTCACACACACACACACCACACACACGTGTACATGGGCACAGATACGTTTTGAATCTGCCTACGTTTTCTTATTTTAAGGCATACACAAAACACACAAAAACATCAATGAAACGTCTAAGCAATAAACCAAAATGTGTAACATCACAGCTCAAATGGAATTATTCATTGTTTTATGCCACGATCTTTTTTTTTTTTTTTCATAGCACTCATAGCCACAAACAAAGGTAGCTTTTCCATCAAACGAGACAGTGAAATAAAAGCCGAATCCTGTGGTGGATGATTGCTACAGCTGAATTGCTTATTTGCATACCTATAATTCATTCATTTACCTACATTGTAACAAATTTCAGTATGGAGAGTACTTTAGACAGCATGCATTTTCCATGTCGGTGTTTGTACTTTTGCTAATTCTTCTGTCCTGCCTAGTGTGTGGAGGATTTAAAAGGCTCAATAACACGTGAACATACAAACAAAATCTCAGCGTGGATGTAGAGTATGGAATATACTTAGAAAAAAATCAATAACACATCATGTAATCTGGAGGCTGAAAGCTATGGATCTGTGAAAAAACACATGAAAAAGCTAACGAAACAAAACAAAACACGAAAAGGAGCTGTAGCATATAATTCAAAACAAACGTTCCCATGGGCCAGTGCGAGTGATGATGTTTGACTTCAGAGAATGAATTCAGCCAGTTGTAATTGCTTTCACCAGTTATTATGAAATGTCAAAAATAAATCACTACTTTCAGGACCGCGCATTTCTTAGAAGTAGGGAGCTCATTGCTAGATCAAAGTATTTCGTCATTTTATTATATATATATATATATATATATATATATATATATATATATATATATATATATATTCAATTATAAAAAAAAAAGCTTGCTCTTATGTCT
>JADBJO010003750.1:107500-115000 GCA_016801955.1 Conus betulinus
TCGACCATAAACAAGTGGGAGAAGTAGAGAACTTCACATACCTAGGCAGCTCCATCAACAACCCAATGACCTCGACCTCGAACTGAAGTGTCGTATTGGGAAGGCAACATCGGCATTCAATCAGCCGAACAAAATATGAAACAGCAAGAAATTCTCCCTTGGAATCAAACTAAAATTTTACAAATCCAGTGTGATTTCAACACTGTTATATGGCTGTGAAACCTGGCAACTGAAGACCACCCAGGAGAGGAAACCCGACGCTTTTGATACTAAGTGCCTACGTAAGATTTGGGGCATCAAATGGTCAGACTTTATACCAAATGAAGACGTCACGGAAAGAAGATCCAAATAGCTCCCCTTGTCAGCCATCGTCTGCAGACGGCGCTCCACTGGCTGGGTCATGTCTTGAGATTACTCTGTTCAAGACGTGCAAACTAGGCCATTTAAATGGACCCCAGCAGGCCAGAGAAAAAAGACGACCCAGGATGAGACATGGAGAGAGAGACCTCAGTCTCGTTGACAGAGGATGGAGTGACATTAGCAAACGCTGAGGACCGTGCAGCGCCTTGACTGCCTCATGCGTCGCAAGACGCGGGAGCATCTACGTCTAAGAATGTAAGTCTTAAATGTTCTACTACCCCCCTTGTCTTGTTCTCCTTTAAAACTCAGTGGTCTAAACCACGTGTGTACTATAGAGAACATAAATCCATTGTCTCTTTGACTCTCTGGCTTTCTGTTTCATTGAAATGCTTACTGTCTTATTCGGTTGGTGTTACACAATCTGGGACACCCATTAAAAAGAAGTTTATTATTTCAAAATAGTGGTGGAGAGAAATGCAAACGAATAAAAAGTAAAAAAAAAATCAAAGCTGATGAAAGACTCGCTGACCGCAGGGAAAGTCCTGTTGACAGCGGGAAACACTGTGACCTGGGGTTCTCTTCACAGAGCACGTGTGACCTCATGGCTAAAGCTTGGCCGTGTCAGGAGTGTACTACTGTCGTCACCTGTCAGCAGAACAGCAACGAATGAAACTAAAGGATGTACAGGGCAGCTGCTTGGCGTTGGCGTTGGCGGTTTTTTTTTTTTTTTTTTTGTCGGTGGCCTCTGCAGTCAAGAAACACGGGCTGGTACAACCATGGGAACGCTCCCGTGGAGGTTCTGTTGTGTCACATCCAGTGGCCATGACAGAATGGCATCTGCCAGGGAGCAATCATGTCCCTTCACTTGTTAATGGAATGCCCTGTGCATGCCACCCTATGTGAACACAGCGCTGGCTTCCAAGGGTGGTGCAGGATTGCTCCCAGCTGGTTTGTTCGGCAGTTGAGAACAGCACTTTTCTAGGTCCTACCGCACCTTCGGGTGTATATTTCTTTTTTCTTCTTGCTTATAATTTCAAATTACTGGAGAGAATGCATTGAAAAAAAGTCCAAAAGTCAAAACTTCAATGTTTAGCTTCTCAAATACATTTACCCAACATTTCTACCGTAAAGAGCGATTCCAGGAATTTGGGACATTAAAAAAAAACCCTTTTCTTCTTAACAACAACAACAACAACAACAACAACACACACACACACACACACACACACACACACACACACACACACACACACACACACACACACACACACACACACGTATAAAATTTTAATGAGTATCCAACTTTCTGCAGATCCTCAAAACTGATAATAAAAGAGATATCAAAAGCAGCACAGATTATACGTGTTAGAATACTATGAATAGCGCAGTGAGGGAGGGAGGGCGGGGGGGGGGGTGGGCAAAAAAAAACCCCCAAAACAGTAAGACAAAAACGAAGTGGAAGAAGGGGAGATGGAAGCCAACAAAAAGGCATCATCCAAGAAACCCAGTTTGAACTATACTCACATTTTTTTTTTCAGTTTTCTGTGGAAAGAGCTCTTTCCTCATCCAAAACTATCCTTGGCTTAGGATTTAGAATAGGCAGTGCTTTCAGTGTATCATCTCAAGTAAATCTCCGATATATGTTCGATTTTTTTTGTCAAATGTACGTGACACCGCGCTCATAGGGATGAAATGGAAAATGGTGTTTCCTTGCCTCTTCTTCAAAGAGCTAATCATGGCCAACGCGTTGTATCAAAGACCACTCTCTGCCTGTAAATTCTTCCTGAATGGCATCTTTGGTTGTTTCCTTCCTGGGGCATCAGCTCTGAATATTGACTACAGTTGAAAGTCAAGTCTGACTTCTGCTATGGTGTTTTTTCAGCTTCGCATTACATAAAATTCCTTGTCCTTATGTCTGCGTCTCTCTGTCTCTCTGTCTCTCCATCTCTCTCATCTCTCTCTCTCTCTCTCTGCTCTGGTGTTCTCTCTCTCTCTCTCTCTTCTCATCTCTCTTCTCTCTCTCTCTCTCCTCTCTCTCTGCTCTCTCTCTCTCTCTCTCTCTCTCTCTCTCTCTCTCTCTCTCTCTCTCTCTCTCTCTCTCTCTCTCTCTCTCTCTCTCTCTCTCAGAATCTCTCTCTCTCTCTCTCTCTCTCTCTCTCTCTCTCTCTCTCTCTCTCTCTCTCTCTCTCTCTCTCTCTCTCTTCTGCTTTGCCTTTCAGAATTCTTTCTTTATAGGGGCGCCTTGAAATCGGATCCTAGGGATGTTATAACAGCAGGTCGTAGGGGTGTTATGACTGTAGGTCAAACGGATGACATGACAGCAGGTCCTAGGGATATGACATGACAGCAGCAGGTCCAAGGGATGTCATGACAGCAGGTCCAAGGGATGTCATGACAGCAGGTCCAAGGGATGCCAGACAGCAGGTCCTAGAGGTGTCATTACAGCCGGTCCAAGGGATGCCAGAAGAGCAGGTCCTAGGGATGTTATGAAAGCAGGTCCTAGGGATGTCATGACAGCAGGTCCTAGGGATGTTATGACAGCAGCTCCTAGGGATGTCATGACAGCAGGTCCTAGGGTGTCATGACAGCAGGTCCTAGGGATATTATGACAGCAAGTCCTAGGGATGTATGACAGCAGGTCCTAGGGATGTCATGACAGCAGGTCCTAGGGGTGTCATGACAGCAGGTCCTAGGGATATTATGACAGCAAGTCCTAGGGATGTTATGACAGCAGCTCCTAGGGATGTCATGACAGCAGGTCCTAGGGGTGTCATGACAGCAGGTCCTAGGGATATTATGACAGCAAGTCCTAGGGATGTTATGACAGCAGGTCCTAGGGATGTTATGACAGCATATCCTAGGGATGTTATGACAGCAGGTCCTAGGGATGTTATGACAGCAGGTCCTAGGGATGTCATGACAGCAGGTCCTAGGTGTGTCATGACAGCAGGTCCTAGGGATATTATGACAGCAGATCCTAGGGATATTATGACAGCAGGTCCAAGGGATATCATGACAGCAAGCCAAGGGGATGTTATGACAGCAGGTCCTCCTAGGGTGTCATGACAGCAGGTCCTAGGGATGTTATAACAGTAGGTCCTCGGATGTCATGACAGCAGGTCCTAGGGATGTCATGACAGCAGGTCCTAGGGATGTCATGACAGCAGGTCCTAGGGATGTTATAGCAGTAGGTCCTCGGATGTCATGACAGCAGGTCCTAGGGATGTCATGACAGCAGGTTCTAGGGATGTCATGACAGCAGGTCCTAGGGGTGTCATGACAGCAGGTCCTAGGGATGTCATGACAGCAGGTCCTAGGGATGTTATGACAGCAGGTCCTAGGGAGGTTATGACAGTAGGTCCTAGGGAGGTTATGACAGCAGGTCCTAGGGGTGTCATGACAGCAAGTCCTAGGGATGTCATGGCATCAGGTGTCATGGGTGTCATGAGAGGTGGTCTTTGGACTGTTATGACAGCGGGTCCTGGAGTGGCGGTGATAACAGGTCCTAGGAGTGTTATGACAGCGGGTCCTGGAGTAGCCGTGATAACAGGTCCTAGGAATGTCATGATGGACGTTTGGACAGTCAGAGATCTCCGTGGACCTCAGTCCTCGTTCTGAGTGACAGGGCAGAGATTTCGTCAACAGTCCAGTCCTTCATGTGTGCATACTAGACATTGCACTCAAAGTAGTCAGTCCTTAATGTGCGTATCAGACATTGCACTCAAAGTAGTCAGTCCTTAATGTGCGTATCAGACATTGCACTCAAAGTAGTCAGTCCTTAATGTGCATACCAGAGATTGCACTCAAAGTAGTTAGTCCTTAATGTATGTACCAGACATTGCACTCAAAGTAGTCAGTCCTTAATGTGCGTACTAGACATTGCACTCAAAGTAGTCAGTCCTTAAAATGCGTACCAGACATTGCACTCAAAGTACTCAGTCCTTAATGTGCACACCAGGCATTGCACTCAAAGTACTCAGTCCTTAATGTGCACACCAGACATTGCACTCAAAGTACTCAGTCCTTAATGTGCACACCAGGCATTGCACTCAAAGTACTCAGTCCTTAATGTGCACACCAGGCATTGCACTCAAAGTAGTCAGTCCTTAATGTGCACACCAGACATTGCACTCAAAGTAGTCAGTCCTTAAAATGCGTACCAGACATTGCACTCAAAGTACTCAGTCCTTAATGTGCACACCAGGCATTGCACTCAAAGTAGTCAGTCCTTAAAATGCGTACCAGACATTGCACTCAAAGTACTCAGTCCTTAATGTGCACACCAGGCATTGCACTCAAAGTAGTCAGTCCTTAAAATGCGTACCAGACATTGCACTCAAAGTACTCAGTCCCTTAATGTGCACACCAGACATTGCACTCAAAGTACTCAGTCCTTAATGTGCACACCAGACGTTGCACTCAAAGTAGTCAGTCCTTAATGTGCACACAGGCATTGCACTCAAAGTAAGAAAGTTTTCCGTCAATGACACATCAACCATTGGCATTTCAACGTCGCAACTCAAAAAACAAAATCAAGAGCAAAGTTGAACTATTACACAGGACGTGGATACAGAACGCTACGGATCGATTTATTTTGACTTTGGTTATCAGAGTGTTATTCATCAATGATGCTCAGCTAGTCATGCCTGCAAGATTTGTCCATCTAGCAGTAAAACCATTTCTTCTTGAAAAAAATACGAGCCCAAATATTACTTACTCAGAAAACAGACTGATTATTTGTCGGTCCATACTTTCATGGGAACAATGTCCTAGTCCCTCCAGTTTCCCCCCTTTTCTTTTCTATCCAAAATGTTTGCTTTCAGTTTTATGAACTTCAGCTCCATTGTCTGTGTGATTTCGTTTCAGTACAATAACTCTTTTAGCAACCATCAATAAATGAAAATAAAAAAAAGAAACAAGAGGGAATGAGCTGCAGTTAAGATGATGAAGAAGGGAAAGTGAAGTATAGGGAGAACAAAAAGGAGGGGGAGAGGAGAGAGAGAGAGAGAGAGAGAGAGAGAGAGAGAGAGAGAGAGAGAGAGATTGTGTTGGGGGTTGGGTGGAGGGGTGGGGAAGTGGGACAAGGAGAGAGATGGATGGGGAGAGGCGAAGCGATGGGGTAGACAGACCAGCTGGCTGTACAAAACACAGACAATCACACAAAGACAAAAAAGAGCGAAAGAATAAATGGACGTCAATACAAAGCCATTAGCTGGGCAGGACGGATTCAGTAAACCCAGACCAGACTGACTGACCCATGAACAGAGAGGTCTGAAGCATAATCCTCACCATAGCCATTGGAGAACAGATCGTAACAGTTTTTCCTTTCAGTGGCCCTTACCGTGTGATGAGGTGATGAACGGATAGCACTGATGATTGGAGAGGAGAATGGTTTGCCACGACCATCAGAGGCAGACAGAACTGGTGCCATGGTTATCATATCAGTGACCCTGAACTGTCCATGTTGGAAAGAACTGGTGACGTTTTTTACCATGGCAGTGACCCATGAACCATCAGACATGGAGATAATTGGTGATAACCATGCAATGTGCCGTCAGTGTGGTAACCATGGCAATGACTCAGAACCGTCAGTGTTGGATAGAACTGGTGCCATGGTCACCATGGCACCCCCGGGACCACCAGAGGTGGAGATAACTGGTGCTTTGGTTACCATGGCAATGACCCAGAACCGTCAGTGTTGTAGAGAACTGGTGCTTTGGTTACCATGGCAGTGATCCAGGGACCACCAGAGGTGGAGATAACTGGTGCCATGATTACCCTAGAAAGGGGAGGGGGATATTGGGGGTAGGGGTTACGATGGTCTTGAGAAATAAGAGAAGGGATGGAGGGAAGAGCGAAGGACAGGAGAAGCAGAAAAGGAGAGGGGAAGGGGCAGAGGGGGCGGAGGAATGAGTTACATTCCTAGAACACAACAGTTTAGTAGATACCTTAGTCACGAGTGAAGGTGTTCTCATTGTGGCAACGTTGCCTCCCTTGGCTTCTGCATGAATATTCGCCAGATGGCTAGACTGTTGAAAGTGAACTGCTTCTTGCCCCTCCTAGCTAGTCGATAGCCCTGTCTGTGACAGGAAATAATGAGATCTGTGCTATTTCAATTACGCCTGGGGATGTGTGAGAATTGTTGAATGGCAGACAGCCACTGATTAATTGGAGAAGAGTCTATCGGCCATGAAAACAATGGTAGGTAAAGGCACTGAACAGCGCCATTTCTACCGACTGTATCATGCACTTGTACCCAGCGTGTTTGATTATGGATCAGGGCTTACAGCACTGTCCAACAGCAATCTCCTGACATTAGAATTCAAAATAAAGCAATGAGATTGATTCTGAAACCATGAAGCATACACAAGCTGAAACTACGCGATACCTGCTTGACCTTCCTTCAATGCAGGCAAGACACAAGATAGAACAGGTGAAGGCATATTTCAGAGCACTTGGAAATCCCCAAAACTTGCTTCATGCGGGCAGTCAAGAAAACAAAAGGCACTCGGCTCACTCACAGCGAAAACACATTCTGTTCGAGTGTTGGGACTTGCGTGATGTCAGACATAAACCCTTTACATGAGACTTCATGAAGACCTTGTTCCAACCTGGTGTGATCGTGGAATTTCGGAAACAGATTAGCATTTTTCATCTGATCTAAGATTTTACGGAGGAAAGATTTTTAGCAACATTTCCGCTGTGCTCTAGGTGTGTTTTAAAGGGTTGTATGAATAGGTTTTGTTTGTTTGTGTGTGTGTTTGTGTTTTTGGTTTAATAACTTGAGAGTTGACCTCAACGCGGTTACAGCCCTGATATGGCACGTTGCGGTCGGCTGGGCTGTAAGCAAATTTACCGTACCTTACCTTGTCCTTTCCTATTCCGACAAACTACAGATACTTCTAAACACACATGTTCATGGAAACATCTCACAATAAAGACTTCTACAGCATACATCATTAGAAAGTGTAATTTAAAACATTCTTCTACACACAGTTACACGTGCTAACCGCGGCACTAAGTTTCCCGGGAACATAGAAATGTCTCCCATGGCAACACTGCTGACATGCCACTGAGACATTCGTCTTGATCAGCGTGTCCTCTCGATACGTCCGTGCCACGGGGCGCTGTGGAGTAATG
>JADBJO010003750.1:120000-135000 GCA_016801955.1 Conus betulinus
CCTGCTGTCATGACGTCCCTAGGACCTGCTGTCATGACATCCCTAGGACCTGCTGTCATGACATCCCTAGGATATGCTGTCATGACACCCCTAGGACCTGCTGTCATGACACCCCTAGGACCTGCTGTCATAACACCCCTAGGACCTGCTGTCATGTCATCCCTAGGACCTGCTTGCACGGGCATCCCTAGGACCTGCTGTCATAACACCCCTAGGACCTGCTGTCATGTCATCCCTAGGACCTGCTGTCATAACACCCCTAGGACCTGATGTCATGACATTCCTAGGACCTGCTGTCATGACATCCCTAGGACCTGCTGTCATGACACCCCTAGGACCTGCTGTCATAACACCCCTAGGACCTGCTGTCATAACACCCCTAGGACCTGCTGTCATAACACCCCTAGGACCTGCTGTCATGTCATCCCTAGGACCTGCTGTCATAACACCCCTAGGACCTGCTGGCATGACATCCCTAGGACCTGCTGGCATGACATCCCTAGGACCTGCTGTCAAAACACCCTAGGACCTGCTGTCATGTCATCCCTAGGACCTGCTGTCATGACACCCCCTATGACCTGCTGTCATGACATCCCTAGGATATGCTGTCGTTGAATCCCTGGGACCTGCTGGCATGGCATCCCTAGGACCTGCTGTCGTAGCATAGAGAAAATGATCTGGTATCCAGATTCCCTGGTATCTGAAATCGTCCAAATGTTGATTAGTGCGTATTTCCCTGCAAACAACAAAGGAGAAATAGGTTATCATTGGAAACGCTCCCTTCCAGTGCAAATTGTTGGATCACACACACACACACACACACACACACACACACACACAACACACGCGCGCGCACGCACGCACGCACGCACACACACACACACACACACACACACACACACACACACACACACACACACACACACACACACACACACACACACACACACTCACGCACGCACGCACACACTCACACACACACTCAAGCACGCACGCACGAACGCATGCACGCACGCACACACGCGCGCACGCACGCACGGACACACACACACACACACACACACACACACACACACACATACACACTGGGCCTTGAAAAGACTCAGTACAAACTTATTGTCACACGCGCGCGCGCGCGCGCACACACACACACACACACACACACACACACACACACACACACACACACACACACACACACACACACATACACACTGGGCCTTGAAAGACTCAGTACAACTTATTGTCACACACACACACACACACACACACACACACACACACACACACACACACACACACACACACACACACATACACACACACACACACGCACACACACACACACACGCACGTGTGTGTGTGTGTGTGTGTGTGTGTGTGTGTGTGTGTGTGTGTGTGTGTGTGTGTGTGTGTGTGTGTGTGTGTGTGTGTGTGTGTGTGTTAGTGTGTGGAGAGAGTGAGAGAGAGAGAGTGAGTGTGTGTTCGTGTGTGGAGAGAGAGAGAGAGAGAGAGAGAGAGAGAGAGAGAGAGAGAGAGAGAGAGAGAGAGAGAGAGAGAGAGAGAGAGAGAGAGAGAGAGAGAGAGAGAGAGATGGACAGGCTATCTACAGTCAGTCCTAACAACTGCAACAACAAACAAGATAAAAGTTTTTCACAGTTTTCTGATATCCAGTGTCTTCCTCCATGAATTGTCGACTGACATGAAATTCGCGCATCATCCATGAATAAAACATGAGCAAAACTCGCTATTTTGAAACAGAGCTGGAAATATTCCACGCACAAGACTAGCCAGGAAAGGGGGGTTGAGAGAAGGTAGGGAGATGTTTAGAACCAGCTGACAAGTTCAGACAAGAGGACGTGCGAAGAAGTTGAACGGAGAATGACGGAGCTGGCGGAAGGAAGAGAAGTAGGTGGAAGGGGGACAGAAACCGGGCTGGCATCAAGATAAAGTAGGGACAAGGTGAAGATGGAGGAGGGGGGTGGGGGGGGGGGGAGGTGAAGAAGAACTGAAAAGGGAAAGATGAGAATAGAGGGACAGAAAGGAAAGAGTATCAAGAAAGTATGTGAAATGAGTAAGGATAGTGATCCACAGTTTATTAGTTGTCAACAAATTTGAGCAAAAGGATCGGGGCGGGGGAGGCGGGGAGGGGAAGGGAAGGGGGGGGGGGGGGGCGGAGGAAGAGGAACAGGAAAGGGGTGTAAAAAGACAGGAGACTGGAGGCAGGCGAAATCTGAAAATGACCGCAGTGTTTCTGAAAGGAAGAGCAGGAGGATAGGGAGGTACAATAAAAAGAAAATAGATAAGAGGATCCTTATGTGGACAGACGGGTACACAAAACGACAGATCAACAGATAGGACAGGCTGGCGAGACTGACAGTCCGGCTGGCAGACAGGCAGACAGGCCTCAGTGCAGATACGTTTACAGATGGGCAGACAGGCAGACAGACCTCAGTGCAGATACGTCTACAGATGGGCAGACTGACAGACAGGCAGACAGACCTCAGTGCAGATAAGTCTACAGATGGGCAGACAGGCAGACAGACCTCAGTGCAGATACGTCTACAGATGGGCAGACAGGCAGACAGACCTCAGTGCAGATACGTCTACAGATGGGCAGACAGGCAGACAGACCTCAGTGCAGATACGTCTACAGATGGGCAGACTGACAGAGACAGACCTCAGTGCAGATAAGTCTACAGATGGGCAGACAGGCAGACAGACCTCAGTGCAGATAAATCTACAGATGGGCAGACAGGCAGACAGACCTCAGTGCAGATACGTCTACAGATGGGCAGACAGGCAGACAGACATCAGTGCAGATAAGTCTACAGATGGGCAGACAGGCAGACAGACCCTCAGTGCAGATACGTCTACAGATGGGCAGACAGATGGGCAGACAGACAGAGACAGACCTCAGTGCAGATACGTCTACAGATGGGCAGACTGACAGAGACGGACCTCAGTGCAGATAAGTCTACAGATGGGCAGACAGATGTGCAGATTGACAGAGGCAGACCTCAGCGCAGATAAGTCTACAGATGGGCAGACTGACAGACACATAAAAACAGAGCAGAAGAAGTGTAAATGGACTAAGGGACTAGTTCCTAACTTGCAGAAAAAACAACACACGCACACACACACACACACACACACACACACACACACACACACACACACACACACACACACACACACACACACACACACACAACCGGGGAGAGAGAGAGAGGAAGCCGGAAATGGAAGTGCAAACCAAAAGATCGTGTGCACATGCAACTGTTTTAAACAACTTAGCGATGGAAACTAAACTGACACGTTGCTGTAATGAAAATGTAATGAAGATCGTTTAAAAATCTAGATGGTATCACTTCGCTTAGGGATAGAAAAAAAAACATTAAAGCATAGTTTATATTAGAAAGAAAAGATCGAAAATGACAGTGAAATCATGGGATGTGAGTGAACAAAAGATCAGAAAGAAAGGATGGATAGGCTTGTAGGCTGAGAGAGAAGCTAAAGCGTGTGGTGACATGGGAACAGGTAGGACTCGGGGCATAGTGGGGTGTGAGAGGGGAATTACATCTAAAGGTCATGTACATAGCGTCATGTCATGTGATGCAGCACATGTCGTCCAAATGTTCTCTACCCATGCCATGTCCACCTCTCGGCATCAGCAATAATGGCCCGTCCCCAGGGATGATGTCAGGGGTTTCTCCCCATCCCTCATCACACACACACACACACACACACACACACACACACACACACACACATACACACACACACACACACACACACACACACACACACACACACACACACACATACACACACACACACACACACACACACACACACACACACACACACACACACACACACACAGAGTCATAGACGCATAAAATACAATCACGTTTTCTTGCATATATGATTTCTGATCCACTGAATTTTTTTTCATCATTAATAAAAGAAAAGGTCAGTGTTAGAAAATCACATCAAACAAGATAATTTTTATCAGATGGATCGATCGATCAATAGATGGACATACAGCATGGTACACACACACACACACACACACACACACACACACACACACACACACACACACACACACACAGAGAGAGAGACACACAGAGAGAGAGAGAGAGAGAGAGAGAGAGAGAGAGAGAGAGAGAGAGGGGGGGGGTGGACGGAGAGAGAGAAAGAGTCGTCTGATGCTGCAAATTTTGGCCATACCGAGTCTGCTTTCTCAGAAAACCTCTCGGAGGTTAACGGTAATTGTTCTCAGGAGAATGGCTCCATGTTTAATAACACAAAACACAAACTGCTTCACTGGCTTCTTGATTGCCATCAGGTCCCTGAAGGATTTCCTTCCTAGCAATCCTGTGAATTAGATTGAGGAATGTCCGACTGTTGGAGAGTGTTGTCCATTCACAAGGAAAGTGGGAAACGAAATGTTAAAGAAAGAATGAACAAAGAAGTCATGAAAGACTGCATTCTTTGGATGTATGCCGTATCTGCTGACTCCATTCTCTTTTCTTTATGCTGACTGTGTCTGTCGGGTTTTGGAGCCAGTCTTTTTCTCTCCCTTTACCAACTGCCAGGAGGCAGCGAGATGTCAAAGCGACTCCGCTATTTTGAAAAAAGGAAACGGCATCGAACCATCGAAAGACGTTCGTGTGTGAGTTCACAGGAACGACTTCCCGTCCATTGACGAGTGCGCAAAAGGAAATTATTGCTTCCTGCAATCTACAGCAAGGACATTTCACGCACCGTTCTAAGTGATGGCATCAGGCACAGCAAGAGTCAGCACACAGTCAGTAAAGTCCGGTGTTCTTTGACTTGGGTCTTGAGATCTTCAAAAGAAAAGGATGATGCGGAAAAAATTCTAGCTTAAAGTGATGAATGCAGGCGCTAAAAGGTCTTAGCTAGCTGCTGACATGAGCTTGCCTCTGACATGAGCCAATTATTCGACAAGAGCCTCAGGGTGGCTATTTCTAAAGGATTCGTAAATTGCACAGAAGTTTCAATCTGACTGGTTAAGGATAGTGTAATTCGTTCGGAGGTTAGGTGCCCAGCCTCAGGAAGAATGTGTCTCCAGAATCAAGTCGGTGCCAGACGCACTGCCGGCAGGTAGAAGCAGTGATCACCTGCCCCAGCAGTTCCCACTCGTCAGCGCCAACACTGCCACAGGAATGGTTACAGCGGTACCCGCGTTGACTGGCTCTGGCACCGGTAAGAAGTCTTGGGTTTCCTCTTTTTTTTTTTTTTTTTTAAACTGTACCTACTCGTGTATATGGGCAATAAGCTTTTGTAGTTGCATGCCCTTTGACCCATCTCCAGACTTACATCTTTTACAAGTTCTTTAGACATACCCCTTTTGCCACCCCGGCCCCATCTTCACTCGCTCCCCTTTCCCACCTCCAGCAAAGTGTGAAACGTCACGACTGAAAAGAATGCATCCGTGGCTTTCCCTTTGGGATTGGCTGTCTTTCCTTTTCCCTGAACCCTTCAGTGCTGAATTGGAGACAGTACGGAGAAAACAAAGGTGCGGAGATCAAAGGTCATGGATGAAATTAACGTTAACGCTCTTCTGGTATAATTATCAATCAGAATGTACTCGCCCGAGTATCAGAAAATGACGGGATGGGGCGGACATGGGGGCGGGGGGGGGGGGGGGGGGGGGGGGGGGGGAGGTGACGACCGGCTATTGCCTTTTTTTTTTTTAGTAACTCATATAAGTAATTCTAATGTCTACATGTGTTCACTGCTATACACACAGAATTACATTGCACTCAGGGAATAGGAAAAAGTGTTTTAAAAAAATACAGGTAACAGCACAAACCGAGGTGCACATTAACCCTTAATTTCATACGAACTACGAAGCAGATGAGTTGATTTTGGACAATTACGTCTTATTCACAGGTCAGCGATGATAAGCATAAAAAACACACAGCTATTCCCAGCTGAGGCAAAGTATCAGGCATTGCATTTTAACATTCTCTCTCTGTCTCTGTCTGTCTGTCTGTCTGTCTGTCTGTCTGTCTGTCTGTCTCTCTCTCTCTCTCTCTCTCTCTCTCTCTCTCTCTCTCTCTCTCTCTCTCTCTCCTCTCTCTCTCTCTCTCTCTCTCTCTCTCTCCATCGAAATATAGCTGGGTATTAGTAAGCAATCTTTTGCAATTCATATTCAATGTTTACAGTTAAAACGTGTTTCACAGCAGGGTAAAACATATTTTCTCTTTTTATGCGTGGGTCGCCTAGTATAATGATCGTTCGTGTGTCCATTCATGAATGTCCCATGAACGAAAAGTTATCACTGTGTTTTGTGGGACAGTGTTGAATACTAAATGTGATATATGTCAAATGAGCGCATACGCATGTGCTCCCAAGGTATTGTATCAGTCTATGCTTGATACATAAGAAAGATACGAGTTTTCATCATTCTATTCCCTTGACTTGAGTTCTTCCAGCTGTATACCTTTGATATTGTACGAATACATATGATATGTTTCAGACGAAATCCTCTTCAGTCTGATAACAGACGTCTTCAAGATACAGGATGCGCGGGGAACTGTCTATCCTTTGGTTGTGGCAACGCCAGTGTCATGACGGGCAAGGGAGAAAGAGGTCTGTACTTTTCTAAGGGAGGAACAGCCATCTTCATCCGCCGGCCTCTGCGCTCCACTTGGTGCATATTCCTCTAAAGGAAGCAGCTGGTTCACTTCCAGTAGTGCTGAAGACTACATTGCGCTCAAAAAGATAGTACATGGTGATTTTGTTAGAGACTCCTTAAAAGATTTTTTTTTTTCAGTTGATTGAGCAAAGCCAAAAGCGAATTAATCTGTATGAGATACATTATTTAAACAAAAACCTTATGGTTGTTGTAACTCTGGCTGTTTAGATACTGATAATAGTGTTACGGTCTAGTGTAGACATGTAACAAAAAAAAAAAAAAATCGTCAAAATGTCACTGTAGCTTAACCGCACCTTCATTTGCTTCTATTCGATATAACTGAACTGACCGGATAAAACCTCTTCACGTTAAAAAAAGAAGAAATCTTATGGTTGACTGGAATGGATCATGATGCTTTTGATCCTCTTTTTGACTGGAAATCAAAGGCATCTGCGCTCAGATTTTATCATGATTTTAATTCATTCCTACCTGTCTGTCTGTCTGTCTGTCTGTCTGTCTGTCTGTCTGTCTGTCTGTCTGTCTCTCTCTCTCTCTCTCTCTCTCTCTCTCTCTCTCTCTCTCTCTCTCTCTCTCTCTGTGTGTAATTAAGAAAGGCAACAATAACAATAAATAGACACAATGAAATAAAATAGAAGAACGAAGCCACGGTCCACATTTTCCTTTGAAACAGTCGACAGATGGACGTGGAAAGGTGAAGCATTGGAAAGAACATTACCCTGGCAACTCTCTGGCCTGTCAACGTGCTGCTCTCTGGCCTGTCGACGTGCTGCTCTCTGGCCTGTCGACACGTGCTGCTCTCTGGCC
Organism: Conus betulinus; assembly: GCA_016801955.1. Taxonomy (NCBI): domain Eukaryota; kingdom Metazoa; phylum Mollusca; class Gastropoda; order Neogastropoda; family Conidae; genus Conus; species Conus betulinus. The sequence continues at coordinate 127,499 of JADBJO010003750.1, forward strand.
TGTCGACGTGCTGCTCTCTGGCCTGTCGACATGCTGCTCTCTGGCCTGTCGACACGCTGCTCTCTGCCCTGTCGACATGCTGCTCTCTGACCTGTCGACGTGCTGCTCTCTGCCCTGTCGACGTGCTGCTGCTCTCTGACCTGTCGACGTGTTGTTCATCTTATTTCTCCACAATCCACCAGGCTTATGAACTGGTGTTTCGAGCTGTGTAATCCCCACCGAATAAGACCATTACACTGAAATATTGGCGAAAACTTCTACGACCAAACACCCCCAAAGTCGAGGAGTCCCTGGCACTTGTTCTCTATACTGGATATATAGGTGGCTGGACCAGTAGATCGGTAAAGGGTTAATGGAAATTCTTGGGAAAGGGACACGATAGAGCGAGAGTGATAGGCTATGGAAGTGGAAGGGGAAAGACGGGATGATGGCGAAGATCTCCCGTGGCAAAAAACGTAGGCAGTGCCTACACAGTCGCTTTTAATGTCTTCTGTTACACAACCGTAAAACGACAAAGAAGAGGACAATGCAGAGATGCTTTATTATTGGATAAGATTTTCTCGACACAAATACAACGCATGATGTCACAACATGCAATAGCGTTAGCACTCCGCTCACGTCTAATATCACATTAGTGAAAAGACGTTAAAGAAAAGTACTACTACTACTACTACTAGCACTCCGCGCAAATGTGAATTTGCCTGGTAAACCGATGTAAGACCTTTATATCCACTTTTCCGGATGGCAAAGATGCTAAACATACCTGCCCACTTTAATGTTCAACGTATTCGCACAGATGAAATATACCAAACATCAAACTGGATTGATTTAATTCTTGACACTTGCGTGCTTTTACGTCAAGATGGTTTGTCAAACGTTTCAAATACCCTAGTGATGGCATTGTGGATATCATGACCATAGACATGCAAAACTACGACATTACCTATGAAGTTGATTGCTTACGTCATCGATACGTCAGCAAAACAATGACGTGGAATTTTTTTAAAATATCAGGCAAAACACACACACACACACACACACACACGTGACAAAAACGACAATAACAGCAGCAACACGTAGTTTCTAAGACGAAAACGGAAGGGGAAACGAAATAAATTCACAAATGCTGTCTCGTCCAGCGAGCTGAGTTAGTCGTTAGATCTATAAGGAAACAAACAAACAAACAGACATGTCAACTCCTTCCGCTTCGGCAGTATATCCCTGTTCCAACCAGTTCATGTGATACAGATCCCTGCAGTGTTGGTAAAGAAATTTGAACGACTTTATCAGACACTCATCCTCCACATGGATGAAATTCGACTGTTATTCCAGTCTTTTCATATCAGCATCATAGCATACTCAACATTGAGCAGGAGAGGTATCAATTACAGCATGTCTTTGTTTAGCAACTTGGTACAAGGGAAGTGTTAATGGTAACACCTTGTTAAACGGTTGTGCGCAGAGCAATATTGATAGTAATGCGTCTTTAAACGGCTGTGTGCAGGGCAGTCTTGATAGTGATGCGTCTTTTAATGATTGTGCGCAGGGCAATGTTGATAGTAACGCGTCTTTTAATGATTGTGCGCAGGGCAATGTTGATAGTAACGCGTCTTTAAATGAATGTGTGCAGGGCAGTGTTGATGGTAACACGTTTTTAGATGATTGTGCGCAGGGCAGTGTTGATAGCAACACGTCCTAAAATGAATGTGCGCGGGGCAATGTTGATAGCAACACGTCCTTAAATGAATTTGCGCAGGGCATGTTGATGGTAACACGTCTTTAAATCAATGTGCGCAGGGCAATGTTGATGGTAACACGTCCTTAAATGAATGTGCGCAGGGCAATTTTGATAGTAACGTCCTTTGAATGTGCGCAGGTGAGTGTTGATGGAACATGCTTTAAGTGATTAGTGCAGGACAATACTAATAGTAACACGTCTTTGAAAGTTGTGCGCAGGGCAGTGCTGATAATTACACGTGTTCAGGGGCAGTCATGCATAAACTCGTCTTCAATAACAACTGCGTCCATGGAAACGTTGATAGTAAGACAAATCTTCACTAAAACAGCTATGTAAGGACAATAACAATTTGTGTTTTGTTTTGAAGAGCAGTGTATAGAGAGGTATTGACTGTAACGCGTCTTTGGTGAGTAGCTAGGTAAGGGGAAGTAATGACACTAAAAACACTTTAAACAACTTTGCTTAGGGGTGATTTTAACAGTCACACGTCTTGTTTCAAACATATATGCGCATGGGTGGTATTTACAAGAACACATCTTTAAACCGCTATATATACAGTGTTGACGTCATCTTTAAACAATTATATACAGCGGGAGTGTTGACAGTGACACGCTTTCTTTACACAGCCGTATACAGGGGGGAAAATGCCGACAGTGTTACCTTTCCATTGCGAGTTCTGTGCAAGGAAAGTATTAACACCTGTACTGTAGAGGAAGTGTTCATAGCAACAGATGCTCATCAACACCTGGTTATTAAAAACAATTGTTAGTGATGTTAGTGTCATGTGCAACCCGCATCATGTCAGCGTTTAGTTGTCCATGAAATGATACATAAAACGTGCGAGTTGTTGAAGTATGGGAGAAGCTGAAAGCAGAAACTGATATTGATTTGCAGGCTGGTACAGGCCGTAAGAATGGTCGAGTTGTGTGCCGGTCAAATAATCATTTAACGTTTACAGATGAATTATAGTTAGTACGTGTGAGGGGGCTGGTACGAGTGTCTGTTTACACACACGTGCCTTCATGCATGTACTTACGCGTGAAGACACGTGTGTGTGTGTGTGTGTGTGTGTGTGTGTGTGTGTGTGTGTGTGTGTGTGTGTGTGTGTGTGTGCGCGCGTGTGCGTGTGTGTGTGAGAGAGTGTGAGAGAGAGAGAGAGAGAGACAGAGACAGAGACAGACAGAGAGAGAGAGAGAGAGAGAGGGGGAGAGACAGACAGGCAGACAGACAGACAGACAGACAGACAGACAGAAAGACAGACAGATAGATAGAGACAAAGACTGAGACAAATAGATAGAGACTCAGAGACAGAGCGAGACAGACAGAAGCGGCTCTCTCTCTCTCTCTCTCTCTCTCTCTCTCTCTCTCTCTCTCTCTACACACACACACACACACACACACACACACACACACACACACGCTCGCGCGCGCGCGCGTGCGCACACACACACACGCGCGCGCGCGCACACACACACACAGAGACACACACACACACACAAACACGTGAGAGAAAGAGAGAGGAGAGAGAAAGGGGTGGAAAGAGAGAGAGAGAGAGAGACTTTCCATGTGTATGATTATTCACTGTGTATGCGTGTACGCGGGAGATGGGAGTGGGGGGGGTGGGGGGGAGTGTGCTGGGTGTGCATGCATGTACCGGTACATCTATTCAAGTGTGTATCTTATATGCGGTCATATGCCCGTGCTTGAGACAGACAGACAGACAGACAGAGGTACTTTTACATGTATCAGACCCCTGTGTGTGACTAAGCGAGGAGGATGGGGGGGGTGGGGAGTGTGGGTCGGTGTACATGCATGTACAGATATATATATACTCAAGTGTACATGCGTTTATACGCACGTGCTCGAGAGAGAGAGAGAGAGAGAGAGAGAGAGAGAGAGAGAGAGAGAGAGAGAGAGAGAGAGAGAGAGAGACACAAACACAGAGAGAGAGAGAGAGAGACAGACAGACTTTTGAGAAAGAAAAGAAACACCCAGACAGACAGGACAGCAGCACAGAGAGGTACTTCTGCATGTTTCTGACTCCTTATGTGTGTACGCGGTGGGAGTGTGGCGGGTGTACATTACATACATTACATACATTACATGCATTACATACATGTACGGGTATCTGTATTCAAGTGTGTTCGTATATGCATCCATATGCCCGTGCTAAGAGAGAGAGAGAGAGAGAGAGAGAGAGAGAGAGAGAGAGAGAGAGAGAGAGGAGAGAGAGAGAGAGAGAGAGAGAGACGTATGCCGTGGCGGACACAATAATAGCCTAGAGAGGAAAACGTGAATAGTCGATGTTCGGAAAGTTTGGTGACACTGGGACAAACGGCCTTTCACTATTACACTATCAGTCGAGTGATCAATCGAATGACCAATCGATTGACCAATCGAATGACCAATAGTGTGACCAGTCGAATGACCAGTCGAGTGACCTTGTCGAATGACCAATCGAATGACCAATCGTGTGACCAATCGAGTGACCAATTGAGTGTGAACATTCATGTTTTTGTCGGACTTCACACGCAGCCACACTCGCACACAAGTCTACGAGCGACATTTTCCTACATTAAACCAAAAAACTGCAGGGTTTTTTGCCCAATGAAATAGAGCGTACAGGAACAGCACGTCATCTCGTTTACCCACAATTCGCCGTTGTCGGAGCCCCGTTCGGAAACACAGATGAGTATAACCTCTTCCAGATGAGAATATTGTTTAACAGGTCTGTTTTGGGAAGTAAAATCGCTGGAAGATAATGCTTGTTGTTCTAGTGCATATAGTGTTACGTTTTCTCAGTTTATGGGTCAAGTTCATTACGTAATATAGTCGTGCATTTTACTTGAAAAGTACATAAGGTGACGATCGTAATATCGGCTGTCTTCATTACAGGCGCACACCCAGGTTTTGGCATTTTCGCTCTCTGGTTCAACGTTTAAACTTACTGATGGGCCAAAATTGCTTTGGGTGTGCCCATGAAAATGGCCGGATCACTTTGCTGAATGCGAACTCTAACACAGATTACCTCCCTTGCGGATTTCTGACCCATCTTCTACTGGCTAGGCTGCCCTCTCAGGTGACCACGTGCCAGAGTCTTGTCCACTGATCAATGAGGCCTGCCCGCAATGAATTACTGTCTGTCAGTGTCAGACTAGACTAACGAAGACGAAGATAGGGACTCTGCCCCCTCCACATCTATCATCAGTTTCACAGCAAAGAGACCTCCAGACAAATCAATGAAGTCGGAAGAGAAAACAACTGACACTCCCTTAAAGATGATCGTGTCTGATGGTGCTTTCCTATGGCCACACCAACACTACCACCTCTGTGGTTTGGTTTGGGCTGTTCGCTTATCAAGAGATTCTGACGGAAGGAGGATCAGTATCTGACGGTGCTGTCCCACAATTCGCCTTTGTCGGAGTTCCGTTCCCGAACAGAGGTCACTAACCATTTCCGGGCACAAGTCACTATTGCCAGGAGAGAGATCTGTTCAGTGGGCAGGGTCGCTGCTGTTCCAGGTAACTAGTATAGACCAGCTTCTTGTTGTCCCTGTTCACCGAATTTGGTACACTGCTTGCCCACGCTTGGACAACAATGCGTGTACTTTATAGTTGACAGTCTGACATTGTAAGGAGGTAGGACTGGTGAACGGACAGACAATAGACAGACAGCCAATTAGATTAACGGGGCAATGGTGTGTGATTTTAATAATTCGCACCAAAACCCTGACTCGCGACAGACGGAAATACATTACCTAAGTAGCTGACCTCAACAAGACACCAGTAGCCAATAGTTTAAGTAGTTATGTAGGAAATAGTTTACGCCAACAAAGCTACATCATCCATGTTATTGTGTGGAAGATCACTTTTAATCAACAAGACCTTTTTCTATAGTGAATGTTGTCGAAAGGTCGTCTACGTTTAGGGAACAAGTGCAGTTATATGGCCAGTCGGCTATACCAGCACCACATCTTTCACATCCTGTCGTAGGTCTCATGTCAACAAACCACATGTTTACTGATGGGTGAAGGATCACACGTGTCTACAAACGCATCTTTACCTCAAGGTGAAGGATCACGTAACTCGGAAAAACTACAATTTTCCTACAGAGTAAAGGATCACATATGTCACCAAACCACGTTTTTTTCACGACTGGTGAAGGATCACATAAATCACCAAAACACATCTTTACTTATGAAAGGAATCGCATACATCAACAAAGCACATCTTTACTGATATGATTAGTATGACATATATCAACAAATCACACGTTTACTGCCATTTGAAGGATTGTTTAGGTCCACATATTGCATTTTCATTGCTTGGTAAATGTTTGCATATGGCAATAAACCACATCTTTACTGCTTGGTGAAGGATTGTGTTTATCAACATTCGACATGTTTGCTTCTAGGTGAACATTACATATATGAACAAACCATAGTTTGATCGCCGTCAAAAGGATAGCATATGTCAATAAACTGCATATACACTGCTACGGGAAAGACTGCATATGTCAACAAATCACGCGTCTATTGTTAGCTGAAAGATCGCATGAGTAAACAAACAAAATCCTTGCTGTTAGGCGGTTTGCATATATCATAAACCACGTTTTACTGCCGGGTGAAGGATCGCCTAGTACACAAATCACATTCTCACTGTGGGTGAAAGGTTGCATACATTCACAAACTGCAGCTTTACTGCTGGGTGAAGGATGGCATGTGTTGACAAGCCCTGTCTGTAGTGCTAAGTGAAAGACTGCATGTTTTAATGAACCCCATGTACAGCACTAGTGAGGCATTGCATATGTCAACAAACACACATTACCTGCAAGCTATAGGATCCGATACGTCAGCGAACCACATGTATCCCGCTCGCTGTCAAGAAGTGTCAGCAATCGTCATCCTGACTGCCGGGTGAAAGACTGCGCATGTCAACAAAGCACATCTTTCCTGCTGGTTGAAATATCATGTGTACCATGTAGAAGGTCTTGTTTGTTGTTTCTCTTCTTTCTTTGTTTGCTTCCTCTTCCCCGTTTGTTCTAGTGTCAGATTTTAGCGTCTGTCCCCTGCCTCTTTGTCCTCGTTGTTTTTTTATAGATCTGTTTATTTCTCTCCTTTGTTCATCCCGCTCTCGTTTGTGTGTTTATTTGTTTGATTTCCGGTAACCTGACGGACCTTCATTTGTCCATTTTAAAAGGGATGTGCCCGCTGACAGAGCCTGGCTCCTCTCTCACGGCCCTCGGACTGCTGCAAAGGAAAAGCATCACCTTTAATGGGACACCACTCCAACGCGCTTCTTTTATTTTTGGTAATTCGGTCCCTTTCCCTATTAGCTTCGTTTGTAGTGTGTTTGCTTTGTTGCCTCGGGATTCCCACTGAAAATGTTGCCAAAGGTTTTGTTCACTCTTTATGTCACAGTCAGTTAAAGACGTGCCGATCATCTCGCAACTTTCTTCTTCTTTTGATCTGTTGTTTATTAGTATGCTTATTCATTTATGTGTTATTACTTTTATCTATAGAACACGCCCTTGGGAAGCAGTGCAAAATGTTTACGATCCCATATAGGTTAGGTCAGGCAACAGCATGTCCTCGAACATTACTGGATAATGCTGCGCAGTTCCCCCCCCCCCCCCCCCCATATATATATACATAAATATATATATTACTTACCAATTATGAAAAAATAGGTCAACCCAGAACTGTTTTACTTAAACCTCTATTAAGGTATAAAGCATAGACAGTATTTAACAGTTTGTACCAATA
>JADBJO010003750.1:140000-147500 GCA_016801955.1 Conus betulinus
TTTAAATAAAAGTCAACGAAGGATACTGAAATGTAAAAAAAGAAAGTCATTTGGAGGAATGGAAATTTCACAATGGACAGCTGGTATGCACTACTTTGGACAGTGTGTACGTTTTTTCACCACCTAGTTGCCGGGTTACAGGTTAACAAAAAACATATAAACAGAAAGGGCTGAAATGCCATAAACTGTGACCAAAAATATGCGTCAGATTTTCCAGAGCAAAACAAAAATAATGGTCAACACAGGCATAAAACAGTAGAAGTCAGTAAAGAAAAAAACAAAGGCTGATTTTCGTTTAAAAAGAAGGTCAAAGAGAGTGATAGAAAAGAGGAAGTTAGTGGCACAGAACTTCCAGAGGGATCTTCTGGCCCACCCTCAGGGACAATCGTGTTGGCTATTCCCACAGTATCCAAGCGTGCGTGCGTGCGTGCGCGCGTGCGTGCGCGCGTGTGTGTGCGTGCGTGCGTGCGTGCGTGTGTGTGTGTGTGTGTGTGTGTGTGTGTGTGTGTGGTGTGTGTGTGTGTGTGTGTGTGTGTGTGTGCGCGCGCGCGCGCGCGCGCGCTCTTTAACATTTAGTTGAATAGACAAATCAATTGCAATGCAAATATTAAGGTATGTAAGTTATTCTGCCGATGGGGAAACACGTTTTAAAGTGTGGTGCGATTATTATTGTGCTGTGTCTCTCTTTTGTGTGGAAAGATAGGGCTTGAAACATGGAAAATATGAAGAGAAAAACAGTAAGCACGGGTAGTGAAAATACTTAAAAAGAAAAAATGAACAGTATGACTCACGCTTTTGTGGTGTTGCCGCTCTCTTTCAGCTCATGTTGTTTTGTTTTGTTACTTTATAACCCGCGTTTCAATACCCAATTTTTCATCATACTAAAATTCATTTGAACGAACAAAATGATTATCTAGTCTAGGTTCTTCATTGCTTCAGCATCTAGTAGATACCTAATGCTTAAATGTCCTGTTTGTTATGCGTATGTGTAAGTGCACGTGTCTACAGACGTCTACTTTCAGTGTTCAAGGGCCTGAGGTGTGAACAGTAACTGTTAACAGGACTCTCTCTCTCTCTCTCTCTCTCTCTCTCTCTCTCTCTCTCTCTCTCTCTCTCTCGTGCTTAAGTGTGTTACGAACGTTTACGCATATTTTCTTTCTGTTCTTGTATTTAGTGTGTGTGTATGTGTTCCAGCGCTAAAATAAACAGTTGGAATGGCTGTAGAAAAGCGGCATCAGCCTTCAGACACAATGACGCTGGAAGGGAGAAGTCAAACTGTCGTTAGTATTGTCAGTTGTCGTCAGTATTGTTCAGAGGCACTGACTGTGCGGGTTGGTAGCACAGTACAGTGTGGAGAGGATGTAGAGGTGGCTGGCGTGGGCGGGGGGGGGGGGGGGGGGGGCACGGATCGGTTAAAGGGACAGAGAGAGAGAGAGAGAGAGAGAGGTGGCTGTGTACACAGTGTGATGTGAATATGTGAAATCAGGGCAGTTACTACTGAGCACCATCACAGTCATACAGCGGCACTGTGGTGTCTCCTCTGTGGGGTTGCCTCTTGGCTACATGCCACTGCTAATTCCCTGTAAACTACCGGCACTGGGACCATGACAAAATCACGTCGGCGTGTAACTGTAGACTATGAAAGGGTGGTGGAGAGGGACTGGGAGGGAGGAGGAAAAGGATGATGGGAGGGAAAGACACGCGAGAGATGGTCATAAACATCTGTCTGCCTGCCCTCATTGGCAGAACCCAACCCTCATCTCCATTGCCAAAGTCCTCGGAGACCCATCGATTCTAAACTGTCCACCTTCAGTCCGTCCAGTCCCCATTTATCACGTGCGACTGTCCATCCAGCCCATTGCAGAGAGAGAGAGAGAGAGAGAGAGAGAGAGAGAGATAGTTATAGAGACAGAGAGACAGAGACAGAGATACTTCTTCACAAAGGTATTGAGAGAGAGAGAGAGAGAGAGGGGGGAGGGGGAGGGAGGGAGAGAGAGAGAGAGAGAGAGAGAGAGAGAGAGAGAGAGAGAACTCGAATATATTCTCTTAAAGCCATAGTCCCATTAGAAAGGGCATGTACAAGAAATCATGTCGATTGACAAAGTTAAAGACAGTATATTAGCATATACACAGCATGCATGACAAAAAAAAAAAAAAAAAAAAAAATATATATATATATATATATATATATATATATATACAACGACTGCTCTCGCCTTGAATGCTTGATACAAAAAGATACAAAGTTTCCTTACGTTGTCGCTCTTATAAAGAAGACATAAATAAATAGAAACAGAAGGTATTATAATTTTTGTAATATTTAAGGGCAATAAACTGCTTTCTTAAACTATCTGAAAAAGGACAGCACAATGTAAAATGCAGTTCATTTTCAACAGATGCATTACATAATGGGCACAATGGATTCTGTGTTTCCTGCCTCCTGTATCTATAAAATGTACCTTCAAGGTGGAGGTACCAAAACGAAATCGTGTCGTAATATAGATCAATTGCCTGTCAATGTCTAAGGATAGATATTTCAATACACCGTGTAGAGAGTCACGGGACATATTGTAAGTATTAAAACGTTTACTGTTATTCAGGTGTTCACTAACATTTTGCCATCTGCAATCGATCGATCGCTGCTTAAACACGTGCAAAAGTTCATGCACATTTTCCACACCTTGATTAATCCATACATCTTCAAAACCATTTTGCTCTAAACATAATCGTACGTTCGTAGCCAAAGTATTCTTACCTGTGTTATCCAAGTCCCTTAGCAAGGTATAAATGCTTTGGGATGAATGGCATCTGTCTGTCTCGAAAGACAATTGTGTTGCGCCGCGGGGTCACTTGTGGAGCTGCAGTGGCTGAAGAGCCCGATCCTTGAGTGGCAGACTCTGCTGCAGTTGCTGCAGATGAAGTCTCGGTCATAAGTATCTGGGGTGCCCACGCAATTCTTTGCCGTCTGCGGCGCCTCTGGGCCTCTCTCCTCTGCTCTACTTGTTTTGATGTCAGCCTTAATGGTGGTCCGCCAGCTGACTCGGTCTGAAACTGCTGACTCCAAGTCAGCTGGGTCGAAACTGCCTGCCCTCAGGTCGCGCTTCTGTAGAGAAGACTGCTCAGCACGCAGGCTTGATACACTTTCATCTTGGTGTTTGACGTTAGCATGGTATTGTCCCAGACTCTCTTTGCAAGACGGATTTTCGCTGTTGCTGCTGCCTTGCCGATCCGCACGTTCAGCCTGGAGTTTAGAGAAAGGCTACTAGAGATGGTGGAGCCCAGGTAAGTGAAGTCGTTGACCACTCAGAGGGTGTGATCGCCGATGGAATGCAGGGAGTGCTGCTGACCTCTTGGCCCATGACGTTCGTTTTCTTCAAGCTGATAGTTGAGCCAAACTCGGTGCAGGCATTAGCGAAGCAGGTGATGAGCCGTTGTAGCGCTTCCTCAGTGTGGGCATTGGGGGCGGCGTCGTCTGCAAAGACCATCTCCCCGATGAGGACATTCCGCACCTTCGTCTTGGCTGGGAAGCATGCCAGGTTGAAGGGGCTTCGGTCATTCCTATGTGGAGGAAGATGCCGTCTTCAGACTGTCGGAAGGCATAGCGCAGCAGCAGAGAGAGAAGAAGATGCCAAAGAGAGTCTGAGTGACGCAACCATGTTTAACATCGTTCTTGAGGAAGGAAGGGGTCTGAAGATGAGCCGTCATACTAGATAGTATCATTCATGTTGTTGTCGTGGAATGACATGATCATCTTCAGGAGCTTCGGAGATGGGATGGGGGGGGGGGGGGGGGGGGGGGGGGGGGGGGGGGGGGGGGGGGGAAACATCAAATCCGGTGTAGTAGGGTGAAGAGACCTGATCTACTGACAAAGTCGTACACCTTGGTCAGGTCAATGAAGCCAATGAACAAGGATCTTCTCTGCTTGCGGCGCTTCTCTTGTAGCTGCCTCAGGGAGAACATCATGTTGATCGCCGACCTCATGGCTCTGAAGCTGCTCTGTGCCTCTGGGAACACTCGCTCGGCGGGAATGGGTACACTCGTTCGGCGGGAAGCTGCACTGTGCCTCTGGGAATACTCGTGCGGCGAGAAGCTGCACTGTGCCTCTGGGAACACTCGTTCGGCGGGAAGCTGCACTGTGCCTCTGGGTACACCCGTTTCGGCGGGAATGGGTACACTCGTTCGGCGGGAAGCTGCACTGTGCCTCTGGGTACACTCGTTCGGCAGGAAGCTGCACTGTGCCTCTGGGTACACTCGTTCGGCGGGAATGGGTACACTCGTTCGGCGGGAAGCTGCACTGTGCCTCTGGGTACACTCGTTCGGGGCGGGAAGCTGCACTGTGCCTCTGGGTACACTCGTTCACTGTGCACTCATTCGGCGGGAATGGGTACACTCGTTCGGCGGGAATGGGTACACTCGTTCGGCGGGAATGGGTACACTCGTTCGGCGGGAATGGGTACACTCGTTCGGCGGGAATGGGAACACTCGTTCGGCGGGAATGGGAACACTCGTTCGGCGGGAATGGGTACACTCGTTCGGCGGGAATGGGAACACTCGTTCGGCGGGAATGGGAACACTCGTTCGGCGGGAATGGGTACACTCGTTTGGCGGGAATGGGAACACTCGTTCGGCGGGAATGGGTACACTCGTTCGGCGGGAATGGGTACACTCGTTCGGCGGGAATGGGAACACTCGTTCGGGCGGGAATGGGTACACTCGTTCGGCAGGAATGGGTACACTCGTTCGGCGGGAATGGGGAACACTCGTTCGGCGGGAATGGGAACACTCGTTCGGCGGGAATGGGTACACTCGTTCGGCGGGAATGGGAACACTCGTTCGGCGGGAATGGGTACACTCGTTCGGCGGGAATGGGAACACTCGTTCGACGAGAAGCTGCAGCCTGTGGAGGGACGATGCGGGCGAAGGGCTTTGCCAACAATGCTGAGGAGGGATATTCCGCAATAGTTATTGCAGTCGCAAATTTTCTTCTGCTCCACAGCATTTTGCAAGTACATAAACACTTAAAAGAGAGACATTACAAATCGTTAAATTCAAGCCTGTGTTAGTATATGTACTTGTATATACACCAACACTCACGCACTCCCCCCTCCCCCCCCCCCCCCCCCCACACACCACACACCCATACCCCCCCCCCCCCCCCCCCCCCCCCCCACATAAATACACACACACACGCGCGCGCGCGCGCCCGCATACACATATGAAATAAGCATTAAATCCATTAGACATAAAACATTACATAGATTATAAAAACAATACACGAAAACACAACCTCATCCACATCAATGCCCAAACACTAAAACACACACCCACACACACACACACACACACACACACACACACACACACACACATATGCGTACCCCCTCTCCCCCCCCCCCCCCCCAACACACACACACACACATACACACACAGTCATAGTCACAGCAAAAGCATAATATTGCAGACTGAATTGTTCTGTCTGAGAGACAAGGGTCATGGCAGTCAATCACAGGCTTTAGAGTTTAAAACGCTAATGGCACTTGGTATAAAGGACTTCTTGAAGACATTCCTCTGTGCTCTGGGCATTCTGTAGCGTTCCTTCTGATGAAGTTTTCGAAGTGGAACATCGTCTGCAACAAGTGAATAAATTGTTCAAAAGCACTGAGCATGAATGTAACAGCATGCCTACCTTTTACTGATGACCTCGAGAGCTAATTCATGTATAAATTACGAAAAACAAATCGGACTATAGATACCACCCTGCTTAATGCTAAAAGAACATTGAATATGCTCTTTAAGCCTGGCACCACACCACACACGTGCTTTCACACTAGTGTTCATACTTTCACGCAGCGATATAGTTTACCTCTAATTCCATTCTTCAACAATACTGGCTATAAAAGGTTCCTATTAAAAGAATGGAAACACTTTTCGAAATCAATAAATGCGGTGTAAAGTTTACAATTTGAGGAAAAACTGGTTTTGCACACAAGCCATTAAACAAACTAAAAAGGTGATCGACAGTAGAGCATTTCCTTTGAAAGCCCTGCCCGATATTCCCCTGCAATATTGTTCTCTTTAACCCACGTTTGCAGTCGTCTGTTCATAATTGTCCCGTATACTTTATTTCCTGTATCACATAAACTAATACCTTTATCATTGCCAGGCTGATTGACACCCCCCCCCCCCCCCCCCCCCCCCCCCCCCCCCCCCCCCGCTTTTTTTAAAATAAAGGCAAGATATCAGATTCAGTCCAGCAATGCGGGTATATATCAAAAAGTACATTGAAACTTTTACAAAGTATGGAACTACCAGTTTATGTGCTTTTCAATATCTCACCAATCACACCATCAGGGCCTGCTGCTTTCTGAGATTTGAATTCATGCAATGCTAACAACACTTCTTCCTCTGCTACAGGTCGATTAAAAGGCAACACATTATCGTGAGGGGCATCGGCACCGTCCTTTTGATCAATAGCTATTTCATCTTTTTTCCAGTTATGCTTTGAACTGTCGAAACTACTCATGAATAGTAATCTGATTCGTTGTTATGTGTTTCTTTTTGTAAATGCCATGTGTACAGTTTCCCCCCAAAATCACGTTGATTACAGTAATTCTCTCAATCAACATAGTGTTATGTGATTTCTGTTGATCAAAAATCATGTTTTTTTTTATTACCAAAAGCAATAGTCCTCCAAAGGGAAAGAAAACATAATAGAAAATCACAATGACACTCTTCTTATATTTCGGCCACGTGGCCTTTTTCAAGAGAAACAAAACAAAACAAAACAAAAACAATACAGTTGGCAGTTGCCAAAGATGGACATCACATAGTTGCATTTTTTTTTCTCTTGAAAAAGGCCACGTGGCCGAAATATAGAGAAGAGTGGCATTGTGATTTTCCATTTTTTTCATACATTCCGCGGCATTCCTAACGTTCATTGAAACAAATCGAGTGCCACATTTTATGTCAGAAACAATCATAATTATTACATACTCCCATTTTCTTTTTTATGTCATCTGAATTTATATTATCTTCACTATGTGAATTCCAAATACAGTTGTCAATAAACCATCTTTTTCTTTAAAGTGTCATTTACACGATTAACCGCAGCGGTTGCAGGGATCTTCAATAAACATGTTACGGGCATGTGGTCAGTTTCAATCCGGTCTAGAAACAGTAAGTGTACAATCATCCCAAAGCGTAGCTAACAGATTACTGTACAAAAAAAAAAATAATCAATCACACTGCACCCAAAGTCAGAGATGTATGTGTAGCGTCCTTCAAGGTCGCCATGACACAAACTGTTGACATATTCGACACAGACTTACCAGACCCATTTAAAACTTTATCTTGGGTATTCCTTCCACACCAAGCTAGCGGACGGCTTTCACGTAAATAAAAAATCATTTTCTGTTGTCACAGGTTGTAAGATATTACCAATACGAGCGTTCAAATAACCAGAAAGAATATTGAAATAATTATTAGATATCAGTGCGTGGT
>JADBJO010003750.1:155000-167500 GCA_016801955.1 Conus betulinus
TCCCTCCCCACTGTCCACAGCCGTCTTCCTCATTTCTATCTCTCGCTGTCTGTCTGTCTGTCTTTCTCTTCCTCTGCCCTCTGTCTGACTGTCTGTCCGTCCGTCGTCTGTCTGTCTGTCTCTGCATCTCTCTCTCTCTCTCTCTCTCTCTCTCTCTCTCCCCCCCCCCCCCCCCCCCCCCGCCCCCCGTCTGTCTGCCTGTCTATCTATCTGTCTGTATCTCCCTCCCTCCCTACTTCTCTCTCTCTCTCTCTCTCTCTCTCTCTCTCTCTCTCTCTCTCTCTCTCTCTCTCTCTCTCGGTGATGTGAACAATTTCATCCAGGTGATTGCAGAAAGAGGGTGAACTGCAGATGGCGAAATCGGAGGTCCTCTGTATAAATTAAAATAGGACTGGGTGATAGAAAGTGTAAAGTCACTTACATTGTTTACATTTTGGTAACCGAGAATAGGCGCCACGTAAAGCATTCTCAAATAATGTGAATGATAATAGAGGAACATTTTAAAGCACATCGTGGCTACATTTAGATTGTGTGTATTTGATGTTTGTATCCATTGTTTTCGTTATTATATGACAAGATATTTGATTAATGCATTTTGTTAAAATTCACATTAAGTCGATCTTTTCGAATGTCTTGTCCAGTATTAAGAGATCGTAGAAAATAATTCATCACACTAAAGCATTGAAATCGTATTTGCTTCTTCCAGTTAATTACGTTAACATCATCACAAATGAAAATAATGCGACACGCCTCGCTATTTCTGGTATAAGCTATTGAAGAACCGAGAAGTTGGTTATCTTGATGAACATCATTGTAAATGTATGACTTACAAAGTAATATGTATCTCCGGGCTAAAACATGTTGGTCTTTTTGGACAAAACACTTGAATCTCCCTCCCCCTGTCACCCCGCCACCGTCTCTGTCGCCGCCCTGTTCATCCGTCTGACTGGCTCATTGTCTGTTATCGATCAGTCTTCCGACTGCCTGTCGGTCTGTCTGTCTGCGTGAGTGTCTGTCTGTCTGTCTATCTGTCTGTCTGTCTGTCTGTCTGTCTCTCTCTCTCTCTCTCTCTCTCTCTCTCTCTCTCTCTCTCTCTCTCTCTCTCTCTCTTGTAACATTGCTTGTCACCGTTTCTGATATGGTCTCAAGAGGAACGTGATTTGGTTTGCCGGCTGTGTCATTTGGCTAAAGACGACACAATTCATTTCTGTTTTGTCGTCCATGTCTAGATGAAATGAGAAAACTCTCTTATGAAGCCAAAGTATTACAATGACCCGTGTAGATTTTTAGTTGAGTTTGCTTTTGTCATCAAGAAAGGAAACTACCATATCCGATCAAGTGCAACAAAGCTCATAAAATACTGGATAGTTCACGTCTTGGCAGGTCCTCGCAATACACATTTTATTGTGCCAGTATTTTCTAATATGATATTCGTTTTCTGCAGTGTGAATATCGCAGTGTATCGCAGTGTTACCGGTTGCTTTAAGTATTGTTAATATGTTGGCTGTATGCGTACCCCTTCAGTGAGGGGCCTTGGCCTATACTGAATACACTCTCGCATTCGCGTTGGCATCCGCTCTCTCTCTCTCTCTCTCTCTCTCTCTCTCTCTCTCTCTCTCTCTCTCTCAATATACTTTGAAAATATCTCTGTTTATCAAACGATTACTTTTAGTTTTCAGTTCTTGCTTGCTCATTTTAAACCTAGTTCCTTTTCTGGGCAAGGCCGAACAAAATTATTAAGATGAGCAGCGTCATCATCATTACCTCTAGTCCAGTGTTCAGTGTCATTGACCTGGACTGAGAAGTGAAGGGTGAAGCCTTTCCAAACGATCACAGCTTTACAGGATGTGTTCCCACAGTTGATGAATGTGTGACAGGGTCAGGCACGGCAGAGATCATGGACTTCCTTCGGGGTGAAATAGGGCAAAGATGATGGACGTGCTGTAGGGTCAACGGGGGCAAGGGTGACGCAGAGCTGTGAAGCCAGATCAGGTGATTGGATCCACACTGTGGAGTGTCTCCTTTTACGTGGATACTCGTCTGAGCAGTTCTCTTGTTAATGCTGGACACCGTTGCGAGAGTTCGCTCAATGCCCACAGTAAGACATTAAGGGATAGATAAAGAACATACCCGCCATGTTATCTCCAGCAAACGAAATACACCAATATGATCGCGATCGTCCTTATGTGTCATCGTTTTTCGGAAAACGTTTTTGGAATTCTGGATAATTCCTACCCTGTTCTCACGGTATTCCAGCGTCCTCCCCCCCTCCATATGCATGCCATGTGGTGGGTCTTCATTATCAGTCACTGGATTCATGAGCTGTGTCACAGGAAGGCTCTGGTGGCTGTTTTCATTCCTACGGTGGGACGCAGTTAACCCTTGCAACACGATTTCTTTGAGAATCTGAACATTCAATCCATACCAGGTCAGTTTTACGTCATTTTCTCTCACTGCCTGTTTATTTGTGAAGACATATTCACCCCTCTTCAAGATACTGCCAACTGCGCGTGGTGTAAGATCTGTTCGGTATAATATTGTGTTTATCATTACAGCACGACCGACCACAACAGGTCTTTTCAGGGCTTCAGAAAATTAATGATTTACATTTAAATGTGACAACAACAAAAAATGACGTACTCTCTCTCTCTCTCTCTCTCTCTCTCTCTCTCTCTCTCTCTCTTGTGCTTAAGGGTGTTGCGATCGTTTACGCGCTTTTTTTCATGTCTGGGGGTGTGTTCCAGAGATACGGCCAAAAGCTTGACTGATGTGGAAATGAAGTGTGCGCGCTGTGCCTCACCGTAGCGTTTCCGTCACCGTGACACTGAAATGGGTAAACCATTGCAGGGATGAGTGGTCTGCTGTGTAATGGTGAAGACGTGTTGTGTGACCTCTGGATTCTAAGTGTGTTTTCCAGTGGATTAAGTTTACACAGTGCTCTAATGATTGCCACAGACGCTGCCTAGCCACCATGCCATCGACTGCGTTGCAAATCAGATCGGTTTGTGGCCGTTTCTTTACCGATTTACATCGGTTTCATGTTTCCATGATAAGATTATCCTCGAGGGTCGCCATCTTCACGCTGTGCCGCTGGGGAGACGGTGTTACCTTTGGCTTGCTGCTCTCCTACCTGTTTTGGGGACAGTCTTTTACTTCGATGTGGTGACATGGAAAGCAACCCAGGACCCAGCTCTACTGGGAACAAGGGGAGACAGTTGCGGCTGGGTAGTCCAGCCACCCCGTCGGACTCGGAACCAACCAACAGTGACATTATGGAGACCCTGAAGACCTTGCAGACTGGGAGTGAACAAATGAACGCCAAACACAGAAGAAGTAAAGCAGGAAGTTCATGGTCTTCGGGCAGATTATGCGTCCCTTCAAGGCGAGCTATAGAACCTAAAGGAGGAAGTCACCGATCTTCAAGCTAAAAATCTAGACTTTCAGAAGACTAACAGTGGCTTGATGTCGAAGATGGCTCATTATGAAAACAGACTTGATGATCTAGAAGGACGTTCTAAACGTAATAACTTACTTTTCTATGGTATGCCCAAAAGTAAAAATGAAACAAGTGCTGAATGTGAGGGTGTGCTCCACGATCTGCTGATGGACAGATTGGGACTGATGGATGACTTTGACTTTGATAGAGTACATCGTCTTCATGGCAGAGCGGACTCTCCTGTTATCACTCGTTGTGTGTTTTATAAATAATAATAATAATGATAATAATAATGAATACTTATATAGCGTCTATTCTCGGCTAGAGACCAAGCTCTAAGCGCTTTACAATCAACACTCATTTACACAACGGGCTGCCTACCTGGGTAGTGCCGACTGAAGAGCTGCCAGCTGGCGCTTCATTCAGTCGTTTCCCGTGTCATCCAGTCAGTATCGTTCAATATCGATCACTCATTTTCCTTACTTCCTTCATTCTTTTCCGTTTCTCACTCAGGATGCATGCTATGTGTAACGTGTCATCCATACCAACGGCCAAACTGGGCCTACTCTTCCGAATGTTGGTGATGGGATTTTACGTGTGTGCAAGATGTTATGCGTGCGTTTACACACGGAACCTCGGTTTATAGTCTCATTCGAAGGACTGTATGAGAAATGGAGTCAGAACCAATGTTAAACTCCGAGGGAAAAATCCCCCTGTACCGAAACGCCCCGGCGGAGGTTCGAACCCGCAACCCCAGATCACCAAGATTACGAGTCAGGCGCTCTACCAACTGAGCTATTCCGGCTCCCTAATAAACAGAAACTGAAGATCCTACATTCAAAACGGCAATTACAAGGCACGAACACTTTCATTGGTGAGGACTTCCAGAGACGTGTAAGGGACATTCGTAAAAGACTGACTCCACGGATGAAAAAGGCGAGACAAGATGGCAAGAGAGCTTCCCTGATGTTTAACTACTTGTTGACAGATGGGAACAAATATTCCATCGATAGTGACGGCAATCTCACAGAGTTAAAACAGGGAAATGGCCAGCCCAAATACCATCCTTACTATGACGTTTATTTTCACGAGGGTGCACATTTTAGCGGAACACCGGTGTTGCTGTCCAGTGACTCTCCTGTGAACACTGCACGTGAATTTGAAGAGGTGATTCCCCAAGTTATTATTGTAGAGAACAGTCCGTATTTTGATGTGCTTCATGTTGCAAACGCACAGGATAAACTTGAACGTGACATGGATGTGTCGGAAGATGTAATGTGTGACAGACACCCGGTGTTTAGTAATAAGGATATGATGGTGATGTAAATAATACTGTTAATGAAAGATCAAACACATTTTTCTTTTTTACATTGGAATATAAATGGATTGATGTCTAAATTAACAGACAATGATTTCATCTTGTTTGTCAAATCGCTTGATTTTATTTTTTTTGTTGAAACTTTTGTTGCAGAATTTATTTGTTCTATTTTTTCTGACTATACAAATATCTGTATTCCAGCAGTAACGTTCACTCAACAGGGAAGGCACCCAGGCTGTATAATATGCTTGATTAAAAACGAATTGTCACCTTATGTTAAACAAGTAGACATTAAGTCTCACAATTTTGGTGCGTTTGTTTTAAACAAAGTAATATTCAACACTGACAAAGATGTGCTGTTTGTACATTGTTACGGTCATCCTGAGGGTTCTCCATATCATGCACATTTTGATTGTGAAAACGGCATTGATTATTAGAACAATACTTAACCGATTGCTTGTTGATCTACGGTGATATTCATTTATTTGTATGTGGTGACCTTAACAGCAGGATTTCGAATGTGTCTCATCACTGTGAGGGATGTAACAGCATGGAATCGTGGATGTTCAGTCCACCAGTCACTTTTTTAAACAAAGGCAGATGCTCACAAGACCTATCAGGTAATAATTATGGTAAATTGTTAATTAATCTGTGCACTACAATGGATTTATGTGTTCTCAACGGAATGTCTCATGGTGACCGCCAAGGTCACTACACGTTGATGTCAGACAGCGAGTGTAGTGTGGTTGACTACTTTATGATGTCTTGTAATCTGTTTTCTTTATTATGTGATTGCTGTGACTTAAACGTATGCAAGAGAATTGAAGCTGATTACATGCCTGTGTCTTTTTATATAAACTGTTCGAATGACGTGGAAGACAATGCGACAAACGTCAATGACATGGTTATAGAGAAAGTACGTGTGGAAAGATGTTGCTGATGTTTATTATAACAATATATCTAAATCAGAATTCAAGAGGAAAATGGTTCACACTATTAGCCTAATTAAAACTGACATTAATGCTGCTTTAGATATTTTTAATGAATGTATGAAGGAAGCTGCAGAACGTATGAAGATACGAATACACAGTGAGAAACAGTATGAAGATAAAAGACTGGTTCGATATGGAATGCAAAGTTCATAAAAAGAAAGTACGAAATTTACCGAGCAAATTTAAACGTACACTAAAGGATGATGATCGTAACTGTTGTCGCTGTGCAAGACGTGAATACAAGCATTTACCAGAGAGGAAGGAAAAGGAATTTAACGATGCCTCATTAAATGAACTACTGGCATCTATGACAAGTCAGAAACAGTTCTGGGACGCAGTGCATAAAAATATCCGTAAAAAGAAAACCACTTCTAAATACGATTAGTATTGATAGTTGGTACGGCCACTTCAAAGTAATCTTAACAAGAGATGTTAATACCGATGACGCACTTCAATGCGAAGATAATGCAGAGGAAGAAAGTAATTTAAAACCGTCCAATCTCCATAGACGAAGTGATGTTTGCTATTCGGAAAATTAAAAATCGTAAGGCTGCTGAGCCGGACGGTATCATTGGTGAGTTTTTAAAAGTTAGTTGTAAATCGGAAATCGTTTTGGATTTTCTTGTCAGATTTATGAATTCCACTTTTTGACAGTGGCACTTACCCAGAGCAGTGGACTGAATCAGTTGTTCTTCCCATCTATAAAAAGGGTAACGTAAACAATCCTGACAACTATCGAGGTATTTCTCTTTGTGATGTAACTAGTAAGATATACCGTACTATTATAAATCGTCGACTGCGGAATGGGTGGAAGAAAACAATCTTACAGGTGAATATCAGGCTGACTTTAAACGTAATTATTCCACAGTAGATCACATGTTTACTCTAATGGCCTTTGTTCAAAAGCAGTTTTCTTTCGATCGCAAATTATATGTTGCTTTTATTTATTTTGAGAAAGCCTTTGATTCTATAAAGAGAAGTATTTTATGGCCTATTCTACTTAAAAAATAAAAAAAGGAGGGGGGGGGGGGGGGGGGGGGGGGGTCCGAGGGAAATTGTTTAGATGCATAAGGAGCATGTATAATAGTGTGAAGGTCAAAATCAGATATGGAGGGAAATTAACAGATTATATCCAATGTAACAGCAGAGCAAAACAGGAGATGTATGCAGCCCAATACTATTTTTCTCTGTTTATCAATGAATTAACTTCTGAAGTTGTTAATAATGGGAGGCATGGTGCACAGTTTACTACAGAAATTCTACAGTTGTTTTTTCCTTCTTTTGGCAGATGATGTAGTTCTGATCTCTGAAATAGTGATTGGCCTTCAAACGCAATTAAATAGTCTAAATCGCTCTGCTACTTCACTTCAGTTACGGGTAAGCATGCTGAAAAGTAATATAATCGTGTTCAGAAAGGGTGGATATTTAGGTGTTCGAGAACAGTGGTCTTACGATGGAATCCGGATGCCAGTGGTTAACATCTATAAATACCTCGGAATTTATGTTTCAACACGGCTAAGTTTTTCTGCGCTTGGTAAGATCTTTCGAGCATAGCTAAACAGGCTTTGTTGTGTATTATGCATAGGTTATCTAGGTTAGGATATAAATCTTTTCATGTATTCATCAAACTGTTTTATTCTCAAATCCAGCCTATTGCTCAGTATGGTTCTGAAGTATAGGGCTTAGAAAATGCTGCGCTACACTGTAAAAAAAAGTCCATTTATTTGCCCTGACAAAATTTCTAGGTGTGTCTGTGCAGACACCAAACGATTTGATTTATGGCGAAACAAGTAGATATCCAATTTATTTGAATTCTGTTATAAGATGCATAGGTTATTGGTTTAAAGTTACTTGAAATGGAATATGTAAGATTACCGAAGAAAGCCTGTAAGATGTTATTTGATTCAGATATGAGGGTCAAGGTGAAGTAGGTGACACACGTCAAAATGAGATTATATGAATTAGGGCTGGGATATGCGTGGGTTAACCAGTGTGTCGGAAACAAGACTGCATTTTTTTTTTAATGCTTCGTACGAGGCTTATCGATTATAGATGGCAAGACTGGGATGCTCACATTCAAGATAGTAATAGATTTGATTTATGCAGACACTTCAATCCACTATATCGCATCCCACATTACTTATCTATATAAATGGACTGCCATTTAAAGTACATAATGACAAGATTTAGATTTGGAGTGTCTGATATTAACGTTCATCGATGTCGTTATCGTAAAGAGGTGTGTAGAGAGATTGAACTTGTTTGTCCTTTGTATACAGAGGCTCGTGAAAACGAGGTTCATTTTGTGTTTTGCTGTCCCGCCTTGGAAACACTCAGAAACCAGTTTATCCCATCAAAATATCATAGACACCCTTCTGCGTTTAGGCTTATCTTACTGGTCACTTCTTCTCGCGAAGATGTTATAAGACAATTTGTCATCTATTTGTATAAGGCGTTCAAAATCCGCTCCATTTGCTTTGCGCGATTGATATTTTTCTCCTTTGCGTTGAATGTTCGATTTTTTTTTTTATTCATATGATTTTGTTCTCCTTTAAGTTGCATGACGTGTATGACTCTTGAATTTATGCATTGCATGTATATAAACCACCCCCTTCAAGTAGGGCTATAGCCTTTTTGATTAAATTATCCACATCCGCATCTCTCTCTCTCTCTCTCTCTCTCTCTCTCTCTCTCTCTCTCTCTCTCTCTCTCTTATGCTTAAGGGTGTTGCGATCGTTTACGCGCTTTTGTTCATGTCTGGGTGTGTTCCAGAGATACGGCCAAAAGCTTGACTGATGTGGAAATGAAGTGTGCGCGCTGTGCCTCACTGTAGTCTTTTCGTCACAGTGACGTGACACTGAAAGGGTTAAGCCATTGCTGTCGTCAGTATAGGACCGGTCGACACGATGCGTTGGTGAGGAGAAAGACGGGGGTACTTAAGACGGGTGGATGAGAGGAGGGGGCTTGGACTGGATAAGGTGATGGGAGGTGGGAAAGATGGTGACATCGAATCGCTGCTATGTGGATACATTGGGTCAGGAGGACAGTTTCTTTTGAATACCATCACAATGATTCATCCTCATTGCTGTGCCTCCTTTGGTGGGCTGCCTCGTGACCACGTGATAATTCCATCTATACTACTGCTGCAAGGATCCTGACAAAGTACGCGGTGGTGGGAAGGGGGGGGTAGAGAGAGGAGGGGGGGTTAAACTGTAGATAGTGACGGGGAAGGGGAGGAACGTGTGGAGGTGGAGAGCTATTGTGGCGGCGAGGGGGGAAAGGATCATGGGAGGGAGTCTGCGAAAGGACACGCAAGAGATGGTAGTAAAAAATCTATCTGCTTGCTCTCATTGGCAGAACCCAACCCTCATCTCCATTGCCAAAGTCCTGGAAGACCCATCGGTTCTAAACTGTCCACCTCCAGCCCGTCCAGTCCCATTTATCATGTGCAACTGTCCACCCTGTCCATGTATGAGAGAGAGAGAGAGAGAGAGAGAGAGAGAGAGAGAGAGAGAGAGAGAGAGAGAGAGAGAGAGAGAGAGAGAGAGAGAGAGAGAAGCAAACGGAAAGACGGGGTGTCCAAAAATACAGAGGAGAGAGATATTGATTTCTCACTGAAACCGTTTCTTTCACTGAAGTCTACAATATTCAGACTGATGGATACTCTCTCCTTCTCTTGGAGTCTTGCTGTTCACAAATAATTGTCATTTCTCCTCCGTGCTTGCGTAAGTTCACTCACATAAACCCGTCTGCACTCAGTCCCCTCTTTCCAGTCTCCTGTGTGTCACAATGGGTCCTTCATATTCCAGGCGAAGAGTAATGGGAGCTGCAGGGTTGCAATATCTTGCGGTTCCTTATCTTCGTTATGCTGTTTCCAGCACTGACGTGAAATAAGAAGAATGTCAGAAAATAAACCAGAACAATCCAAAGTTAAAAGAATACAATATAGCTTCTCTCTCTCTCTCTCTCTCTCTCTCTCTCTCTCTCTCTCTCTCTCTCTCAAACACACACACACACACACACACACACACACACACACACACACACACACACACACACACACACACTCACACACACACATTCTGTTCGCTTCCGTAGTCTTCTTTCTTGGTGGACTTCATTCTGCGCATGACACCGTGACAAGAGAAGGAGATAACTCTTCACTTCCTGTCTCTCGTTCGGCTGTTTCTTCTTTTTTTTTTACTGCTTCCTTTCGCGGTTTGATTTGCACACACTGTCCCCTGGCTTCCTGTTCTATTTCTTTTCTCCAGTTTTATAAAGTTCCGGAGAATAGAACCGAAAAAGCGTTCAATTAATTTTCCTTCAATTCAGTTAAATGAATGATTCAATCAATCAATGAATCAATCAAACAATCAATCGATGAGTCCAACAATCAATCTATAAGTAATCAATTTCCTTTTATCTTATTACGTCCTTTGTTTCATCCACCCCCACCCCCACCACACACACACACACACACACACACACACACACACACACACACACACTCCTTCTTCTCCCTGTAGCTATATTATTGTAAAGGACCTATATTACTGGGTTTCTTTTCTGTAACAGTGTTTCAGAATATTAACTGATTCTTCTGTGGAGTGCTATTGTGGTTCGGATATTCTGTATTTCACGTCCACCCTCTGTCTGTCTGTCTGTCTGACTGTCTGTCTGTCTGTCTGTCTGACTGTCTGCCTTGCAGATGTGGCTTAGCATGTATGTACTTATCCACACGCCGTGACAAATCTTTGAGAAAACTGAAAACTAAGGTGAATCCCGTCCAGCCACGTGTCAGAGAGATTGTTCCTTTTTTTTTTTTTTTTTTGGTTTTGCCGTCCCAAATTCTGCGCTACCTCAGAGGCAGTGCACCCACGCCGCTCATTCCGACACCCCGTCCACAGCCATAGCCCCGGCACCGGCAATCCACAGGGAGCAGTCAATGTCAAGTCGTCAAGAGGCAACCCACCGGAGGAGACACTGCACTGCTGCCGAGTCACTTCGGTGGTGTTCAGTGGCGCCTGTTCTGATCTAACATACGCAGGACACCACCTACTAAGCCCCCTACTGACGACAATAATTGCTTAGTCGCGGAGCCGGCGTGAGTGAGCTCTCCCCCTCCGGAGGGCGCCACCACGTCCGTCCAACGACAGCCCCCATGGACTCGCCGATACCGGTGACCCCGACGGAACCAAAACCAAGGCCACAGACGCGGAGAGGACATCGAAACTGAGGTCACCATGAGAGCAGGGCATGAAGGGCCACAGAACCTGAGACATTTTTTTTAAATGCCGATCGATGAGAATGAGGATGATGAAGATGATGCTACGGATTTCCATTTCGGTCTGAGACTACATGACAGGGCTGTACTCTACGCTTCCTTTCATAATATATATCCCGGCGCGTCAA
Organism: Conus betulinus; assembly: GCA_016801955.1. Taxonomy (NCBI): domain Eukaryota; kingdom Metazoa; phylum Mollusca; class Gastropoda; order Neogastropoda; family Conidae; genus Conus; species Conus betulinus. The sequence continues at coordinate 166,159 of JADBJO010003750.1, forward strand.
CCAGGCCCGAGAGATACAGGCACCTGCAGTGTTGGTCAGAAAATTTGAGCAACACTCTCAGAAACGCATCCATTAAGTGGATGAAACTCGACTGTGTGGTCCCAGTCTTCCCAACTGAGTCCGCAGCAAAAACTCAACTCTGGTAGGAGCCGGTCGGGGCAGAAAAACCCACATGACTTCTGATGGGATTCGAACCCACGACCTTCCAGCCGGGAGTCCGCGACGCTAACCACTTCGCCACGGCGGCTGGTTGAGAGGTTGTTCTTTTGTTTGCAAGACTCTCAAAGAGGGACGAGGCTGACCATCTCATTGCCAACACTTCGTTGACACCGGTTCTTCCACCACCGACTTCAAAAGAGAGGCTGCACGGCAGAGCAAGCCGAAGGTCACAGGGAACAGAGGGCGTTGTTTAAAAAAGAAGCTGGAAAACACACAGCAGGCGCAGGCCAAGAACGCAAGAAGCAGGAACGAAGGCAGCGGTGCTGACATCACTGGCAGTGTTTTCGCCGGCGGGAGAAGATTGATTTGATACATGTTTCCATTTGTCTTATTTTTACCACAGCACGAACCTCGGGCGAAAACTGGAAACAATGGTATCATCCAGACTTGAAAAAAAACTTCTGACACTTCAATTAAGTGAGGCATTATTTGGTACACAAAGAAATCGTTCAGACAAGCCTAATGGAAACCGAAAAACAAAAACACAAAAAATCAGTGTAATGAAATATTATTTATGGGAAAATCTCATGAACATTGCACCAGAATCAAGAGCATCATCAGTGTTACCTGTGATACTTGAACAGTATTTACATCTGAGGAAGCAGTACATCTGGCTGTTTTCTTTGTGACTGTGTTGTTTTGACATGCAAAACGGATTGTTTTATATGGTAAGAAAAGAATTATTTGTCATGTTGATTCGCTACTATTGACTTTCAGTCAGTTGAACCAACATTTCTGCATTGTTTTAGAAACACACACACACACACACACACACACACACACACACACACACACACACACACACAGAGAGAGAGAGAGAGAGAGAGAGAGAGAGAGAGAGAGAGAGAGAGGAGAGAGAGAGAGAGAGAGAGAGAGAGAGAGAGAGAGAGAGAGAATTCTATCATTCGTGCATATACTTGAACTGAAACAGGATACAGTCCTAGTTCTCGATGTATCAATACTGTTTTTGTAGAACGATTCAAATGAAAAAGATGCTTGAAAAATTTAAGCTGAAAACTTTCCATCACCTTTAAATCATATATCCCCAAACTGCGCACCATACAAAAGTCAAAAGTACTTGCAGTACCATCGACTGGTATAAGTCCAGTACAATGTCTATGGG
>JADBJO010003750.1:175000-190000 GCA_016801955.1 Conus betulinus
CTTCTAACATCCTCGAGCTATCTGCTCACTAAGATGCAGTGAACTACCTTTGAACGGCATTGCTCGCTTTTGAAACCTGACTAACAACCCAAACTGTAACCAGTGTGATGGGAACGTGATAGAAGACCAATGCCGTATCTTACTAGTTTGTCCAAAGTACTCATCTTTGCGTAAAAAAAAAAAGTACTCCCATCTATTATTACAGATTCCCTTCAAGTCTAAAGGTTCAGCTGCTCTGCACCAATCCCTCTGAAGGATTAATTGTTAAATTAGGAATTTACGTCGTAGAAAGTTTAAAGGTAAGAAATCAAACAACTTGCATGTGAACGTATGAACTATTACTTGTTCCTTGATGAGATGTGTCCATGTCTGCGTGCTGAACACTTTCAGTACCATGGCTGATATATGGCCGCTTACGCCCGTTTATTTGTTCATGTGGGTCTTATGGCCCTGTAAAAACTGAATAAAACATTTTTGTATTACACACACACACACACACACACACACACACACATTCACTTCTCACCCTCTCACCCCCCCCCCCCCCCCCCTCTCTCTCTCTCTCTCTCTCTCTCTCTCATACAAACTTTCTGCATTCTTACTGTACAATTTCTGTTGCAACAGTACTCCGCTCTAAGACTGGTCACAGCTGGACGAAAGAATAGCAGACGTACACCTCACGTTTCCACATCATAGCTGAACCTGTCGTAGCGCAGACAGAACAGTCACGCGCAGTGCTTCGGCTCTTTGTTTTGCGCCTGCAAATCACCGGGCTATGACGGTAGTTGTAGACAAAGGTCTAGACTGCCGCTGCTCAGCAAGTGGATAACCAACAGGCGACACACGTTTTCTGAACAGGACAACCTGCGATTGACAGATTCCAGTGAATTACTGATGTGAGACAATGATAGCGTGAGCTGAATACGGCTATGCTTAGTTGAAATGCAGCTGGCGGGGAGGGAGGGGGGGGGGGGGGGGGGGGGGGCACGAAAAATGGGAATTGAAAGCAACGATGACTAAATGCCAGACAAAAGGGTTCCCTTCCTGATGTGGGAAATCTGTTGTTCCATTCCAAGAGTGGTAAACATGCTACTCCATTTCACACGTGGCAAAACATGTTATTCCATTTCAGAAACGGCAAACTTGTTGTTCCGTCCCACAAGTGACAGACCGTGCCATTTCAGAAGTGACAGTCACGTGTACCATTCCAGAAATAGCGGATATGTTGTTTCATTGCAGACGTGTTGTTCAATGTCAGAAGTGGCACACATGTTGTTTCATTCCAGAAGTAGCGGACGTCTTGCTGTGTTCAAGAAGTGGAAGATAAGCCGTTCCTTTCCAGAAGCAGAAAACATTGTTCCACTCCTGAGGCGGCAGACATTTTATTCCAGTCCACAAATGAAAGATGTATGATTGATACCGTAGTTTGAAAGATATTGATATTTATAAAACAAAAAAACAAACAACAAGCTAACAACAACGACAACAACAACAACAACAACAACACAACAAACAATTTAAGATCGAAATTCTCATTCTCTATGTGACAACTCTCATCTGGACACATAGTCGGCTGAGGTAGAAATAACATCACGTGAAATTAGATTCTAGAAATGAAAAGTGTTTTGATTTTGTCCGGAAATGCAAAAAAAAAAAAAAACGTGGATCCATTGCGCTGGAACAAACACGTTCCACTCTAATCAACCCTTCCTGACATCATCACTGGTGCCAAGCCTTCGGCTTTGCTTCTTCAGATTTGCCCCACGGACATTTTCTAAGAATACCAGATTTTCCACTTTGAGTGCAAGAATACGCGCCTATTTCCTCCCACCCCCCACCCCCACACCCCCCACTTCACCCCTCCCTGGTATGCCCTTGTCCTTCTTCTCCTCCTCACCCTTCTTCAATATCCGAAGCCCCAGCCCTTTTCTTTTTATCTACTGACATGCTTGTATACTTATGCTTAAAAACATAAATGGACATGATCGTTCTTGACGCTCTGCAACACTCCTAAGTCTGTGTTCAAGTGTATAAAGTCGTGTGTATATATTGTGTTTTTTGTGGGTGAATTCATGTGTATGTAATGACGTGTAGGTCACGTTCCATGTATATATTATGTTCACAAGTCTGCTTAAGGTGTATGTGCGAGAAGTGGAGTGTGTGTGTATGTGTGTGTGTGTGTGTGTGTGTGTGTGTGTGTGTGTGTGTGTGTGTGTGTGTGTGTGTGTGTGTGTGTCATAGGAATACAACACTGAATAACTGTTAATCAGCTTTCTCCAGTTCTGTTGGCCGAGTGCCAAGGCCGGGGCACCTGCTAATGTTTCCTCCATCCGTCCTGCAATGTTGTCAGTCCATCGTTTCTGCTTCCTTCTCCTTCGTCTCCCTCTCTGAAGTTCCCACGTACAATGTTTCAGCAAGCCCGTTACGTTTCATCACGTGGCTATACCAACGTGCTTTTCTTATCCTAACTGCTTTCGGCAGATCTTCGTAGCGTCCGATGTGATGGTTGATGGTGTGACGCACACGTTCATAGTGATATGATCAGTATATCGGCTGTTTAGTGTCTTGCGGTAACGCATTCCCATGGCTTGGATTCTTCTATCTTGATCTGCGGTCAGGGTCCATGTCTCGCATGTCATCAGGAATACAGAATGACCCAAGAGCTCGCAGGAGTCTAGACTTGTGATTTAGGGGAGGAAGAGGCTGTTATCCTTCCAGGAAGGGTTCGGTGTGGACAGTGCTGATGTTGTCTTTGCTGCAGTTGAGGGGACTTCTGGTTTGGACGCCACTGCTAACGATGGATCTCATGGACATGAGCGACTGAATGGCTCCCAGCTCTTGTCAACGGACAGCTGTATCAGCAGTGATGGTGGTCTTGATGTGTCAACGAACAGCTGTATCAGCAGTGATGGTGGTGCCGATGTGTCAACGGACAGCTGTATCAGCAGTGATGGTGGTGCTGATGTGTCAACGGACAGCTGTATCAGCAGTGATGGTGGTGCTGATGTGTCAACGGACATCTGTATCAGCAGTGATGGTGGTCTTGATGTGTCAACGGACAGCTGTATCAGCAGTGATGGTGGTCTTGATGCTAACATTACGGTGTAGAGGTAAGGACAGCTCCCATCTGTCATCTAGTGTAAACGCTAACATCCACAGCTCCCATCTGTGTACAGCCTGCCAGGCCATCGTTATCATCTCCAAATCGAAGGTTTGTCATGATTCTGCCTCCAGTACTGACTGTGTTGACGTGGTCTTCAAAGGCTTCAGTCGTGATTTGCTTCACGAATGTGCTGAAACGTGTAGGAAGTAGGAAGTAGAAGGAAGCCCTGTCAAACTCCAGTTGAAGTATGGAGCTATCTTCAGTGCCTGAATAAATGCTGCACTGGCTGCGATGGAGTTTGCTGAAGGAGTTGGGGAGCGTTTGTCGCGTGTTAAATTCCTTTATCGTAGCCCTTGACTCCTTTTGCCAAACTCTGTCGAAACGCCTTTTTGAGAGCAGGAAACGCCCCTCTTTAGTCTGCCGCCGGAATCAGCACTGTATTCAAACCCCTCATCGATCAGCCAGTATGAGCACAAGAAACCACATGTCTTTACCTCTACACTTAATGTTAGCAGTAACATCCACAGCCAAACACTAATACCCTTATCGTCTCCTACATCCCTCAATGTGAACACTAACATGTACTACCCTTATCGATCGCTCAGTATGAGCGCTAACATAACTTTCATCGATCCTTCAGTATTAGCGCAGCATTAAAACTTCCATATGCATCACAGGAGGTACACTAACATCAGCAACATGAGGATGACTGTGCACATCATTGATCTGTCATCTGTATCAACAGTAACATCCACAACCTTCATCTGCCCCTCAATATGGGGACTAACATATACAACTTTCGTCTATTCCTTAACATGAGTATTTGCATTTAAAATGTTCATCATTCCCTCAGATTGAGCCGTAACGTCCACATCTTTCATCTTCCCCTCAATAAAAACACGCATGCACAGCTTTCATCTGTCCCTCAATATGAACACTAACATTGCAACTTTTATCTGTCCCTCAATAGAAATACTATCGTTCACAACTTTCACCAATCCACCTATATTAGCACTAGCATCCTCGTGGTTTTTAACTATCCATTATCTGGCATCCAGTATGAATTGTAACATCCACCGCTCCCATCTGCCATCAATGTCAACGTTAACACCCACAGCTCCGGACTGCCATCCAGTGTCAATGTTAACACACACAGCCCCCCATCTGTCATCCAGACTGAATGTAAACGCCCAGAGCCCCCATCAGCCATCCAGTGTAAATGTTAACACCCACAGCCCCATCTGTCATCCATTGTGAAAGCTACTACCCATAGATTCCATCTGTAATCTTGTGTCATCGTTAAAACCTACAGCCCCCATCTGTCATCCAGTGTGAATGTTAACGCCCAGAGATCCCATCTGCCATCCAGCGTCCACGTTAACACCCAGAGCCCCATCTGTAACACAGTGTGTATATTAACACCCGCAGCTCCCATCTTCCATTCCGTGTCAATGTTAACACCCACAACTTCCATCTGTCAGCCAGTGTCAATGTTAACATACACAGCTTCCATCTGTCATCCAGTGTCAATATTAACACCCACAGCTTCCATCTGTCATCCAGTGTGAACGATAACACCCAGAGCTCCCATCTGTCATCCAGTGTGAACGATAACACCCAGAGCTCCCATCTGTCATCCAGTGTGAATTATAACACCCACGACTCCCATCTGTTGTCTAGTGTGAATATTACACCTACAACTGCCATCTGTCATCCACTGTCAATGTTATGACCTACCGCCCCCATCTGTCATCCAGTGTGAAGTTAACATTTACAGCTGCCATCTGTCATCCAGTGTCAATGTTAACACCCATAGGTTCCATATGTCATCCAGTGTCAATGTTAACACCTACAGCTTCCGTCTGTCATCCGTATGAGCAGAACACATCACAGCTCGCATTTGTCATCAGTTTGATCTCTAATGTCCACAATTTTCATCTGCCATTCAATATAAGCTCTTCCACCCGCAATATCAATCTGTCATAAACCAGCATCAAACGATTAACTTTTATTTATCCCTCAGTCTGAAGATTTACCTCAACATATTCACCGATTTTCAATCTGAAAACAAGCATCACCACTTTAGTGCATTCCCCAATATAACCCTCATTATGAGCACTTACATCACGTATTTCATACTTCTTATTACATATGGACACTGTTAACACAACCCTTACCTGTCCCTTAATATGAGTACAAATAACACAGCTTCATCTGTCCCTCAAAATGACCAAAGACTCATAACTTTTGTCCACCATCCAACATAAAGATTACCATCAGAACTTTGATCTATCATCAATCTGAGCACTAACACCTCAACTTTTATCCACCATCCTATATGGGCACTAACACCTCAACTTTCATCCACCATCCTATATGAGCAATCACACCACAACCTTCATCTCTACCATCCAGTACAAGCACTACTCGCACCGCTGTCAACTATCACCCATTTTCAGACTGACACCTACATTGTTTCCAAACATCTACATTCAAACTAGAGAGCTAAATGACCTCAAACTTAGAAACAAACAGGGAAAAAAAAAAAAAACAAAACAAACAAACAAACAAACAAACAAAAAACGACGAAACTACGTCGGCCGTAGCACTTGGACATGGAATATCATTACGACAAGTAAATGGTCAGTGTTGGGCAGGGGATATTACGACAAGTAAATGGTCAGTGTTGGGCAGGGGATATTACGACAAGTAAATGGTCAGTGTTGGGCAGGGGATATTACGACAAGTAAATGGTCAGTGTTGGGTCGGGCCACTTCACAGTTCGGGCGCCGCAGGGGCTAGTGTGTGAAGAGAGGTGGGATAGCGAAGGAACAGGACACGCCGTTATGAACGAGTGGAGATGGAGGAAGTGGGGAGAGGGTAGTTGATGAGGACATCACAGAACGGGAAAAAGGAGGCTGGTGGGCTGAGACAAAAGCCATGGGAGTTTTATGTAACATTGTCTGGATGTTCACACTTTTATTGCATTGGCTCTCACGCTAAGACTGTGTGATTTGTTTGTGTATTAGCCTATACATTCCGGGTTGTACGATGGCTTCATTGCCGTTATCGGAATCTAAAAAAAAAGGTTTGAAAACAATAAAAAAAGAAAGGACAGGAAAGTTTTCTCGGCTAATGGAAGAAGTTTGACAACATAACGGTTTAGAAGAGAGAGAGAGAGAGAGAGAGAGAGAGAGAGAGAGAGAGAGAGAGAGATTTGTCGTACACATACACACACGCGCGCGCGCACGCGCGCGCGCGCACGCAAGCACGCACGCACGCACGCTCGCACTCAAGCACGCAAGCACGCACGCACGCACGCACACACACACACACACACACACACACACACACACACACACACACACACATAAACTCTCTCTCTCTCTCCCTCTCTCTCTCTCTCTCACACACACACACACACACACACACACACACACACACTCACTCCCCCCCCCCCACACACACACTCACCCACACCCCCCACACACACACACACACACACACACACACACACACACGCCCGCGCGCACGCACACACACAAACACACACACATAAACACACACACACACACACACACACACACACACACACACACACACACACACACACACACACACACACACACACACACACACACACACACACACACACACACACACACACACACACACACACACACACACACACACACACACACACATAACACACACACACACACACACACACACACACACACACACACACACACACACACACACACACACACTGGCATCAAACACTCAAATTTTGTAATGTCTTTACAGCACAAGTTCTCTTGCGACAGGAGTCCTGTACAGCTGGCCAGACTCAACTATAAGAAAGCAGCCCTTCGCCGCGCGCTGCTTTTGAGATTGTTCTGGAACTGGTCGTGGCACTGACAGGACAATGACGTGCTTTGGATCTGGTTCAGCACGGGTGTAGGTCTGCCAGCTCAAGTCCATGTACCACACGTAAGTGCAGCTGATTAAACTGACATGCAAGGACAAAAACCGTGGTACATTAACAGTCTGTATGGCTATGATAACCTGGCACCCAGGGAGGCATCATTTGGCTGTACATCAAAAGGAAATACCGACTCAACCAGCAAACAAGTCTTGTATGGCCTGATGATGACATGCAGTGGGCCGTGTGAGCACAACGTGTTGATAGGGTAATTGTGGTCACCGGAACATGATAGTTTACTGTATCTCCTCTTTCGTTTGCGTATTTACATCTACCCGAGCTATGAGGCAAAAAAAATGTGAAGTGGCGGTTTTTGATAGCTCTCTCTACAACCATTAAGCGAATGGCAGATTGTGTGCTCAGCCTAGACACCACACATGGTCCGTTATTACAGAAAAGCCTTTGGGCTGTAAATGTGCAGCTGCGTGTTCCGCCAGAAGACGACACGAGCATGTACCCCCCCCCCCCCCCCCCCCCCCCCCCACACACACACACACACACCACCACCAACAGCATCACCACCACCACACACACACGCGTGCACACACACAGACGCGCGCTCGCACGTATGCAGGCGCGCGCACGCACACACAAAAAAAAAAAAAGGCTATGGAAATAGATTGGGATAGACAGACACATAAGGGCAGACAGACAGAACGGGGTGGACAGACAGACAGACAGCAGCAGAAAGGTAGGCAGGCACAGAAGAAAAGACATGGAAAGAAAATAGCCATGGGGATAAAAATAGACAGGGACAGAGAGAGAGATTAAGGTCAACAGCTCGCCAGTGGTAAGAAAGGGAGAGAAAGACAGGCAGAGACAGGAAAATAAAACAGCAGAAAAAAGACAGGGCAAACAAAGATATGGATAGACAAATGGATACAGGCAGAAAGATAGTCAGGGGCTGAAAGACAGACAGGGGCTGAAAGATAGATAGGGGCAGGGGCAGAAAGATAGACAGGGGCTGAAAGATAATCAGGGACTGAAAGATAGACGGAAGCAGAAAGATATACAGGAGCAGAAAAAAACAGACAAACCGGCTGTCGTGGCGGAGTGGTCAGCATTGCGGACTCCCGGCTGGGATGTCGTGGGTTCGATTCCCATCAGACCCATGTGGGGTTGTTCTGCCCCGACCGGCTGCTACCCAGAGCTGAGTTTGATACGGACTCAATTCGGAAGCCTGGGACCACACAGTCGAGTTTCATCTACTAAATGGATGCGTCTCTGAGAGAGTTGCTCAAATTTCCTGACCAACACTGCAGGTGTCTGTATCTCTCAGGCATAGGTGACGCCGGGAAACAAAGTGTAAAGTACAGCCCTATCAGGCAGTCGTAGACCGGAATGAAATTCCGTAGTATCATCTTCATCATCCTCATTCTCATCCACGAGCATAAAGAAAGTCTTAAATCATGTGCCCTTTCATGCCCTGCTCTAATTGTGACCTCAGTTTCGATATTCTCCCCGCCTCTATGGCCTTGTTCTGTTTCACTCGGGGTCACAGGTATCGGTGAGTCCATGGGGGCTGTCGTAGGGCGAACGTGGTAGTGCCCTCCAGAGGGAGAGCTCACTCATGCTGGCTCCGCGACTAAGCAATTATTGTCGTCAGTAGGCGGCTTAGTAGGTGGTGCCTTGCGTTTGTTGGCGCCACTGAACACCACAGAAGTGACTCGGCTGCAGTGCAGTGTCTCCACTGGTGGGCTGCCTCTTGACGACTTAGCATTGATTGTGGATTGTGGATTGACTGTGGATTGCCGGTGCCGTTGCTGCGGCGGGCTGGGCTGGGCTGGGCTGGGCTGTGGCTGTGGCTGTGGAGGAGGGTTGGAATGAGCGGCGTGGGTGTAGTGCCACTGAGGTGGCACAGAAGATGGGACAGAAAGAAAAGATGAGTAAAAAAAAAAAAAAAGAAGAAGAAAACAGACAGACACGAGCAGGAAAATATACAGAAAGATATAAAGGGAAAGGGACACAGGTAGAGGCATGTAACAGACAAAAGACAGACATATAAACAAGGCCAAAGACAAAGACAGAGGCAAGGGCAGATCCATAGAGACATTTACAGAGACAGATACAAGGGGCAGAGACAGGGAATCATAAGCAGGGACAGCAGACAGAGACGGAAATCGATGTGGACAGAGACAGGGAAAAAAAAAAATAGAGACGGAGATAGGAGCGGGCACAAAGACACACACGAAAATGGTGACAGAAATGTAACACATACCTGATAAGACACAGAAACACAAACTGTGAAAAAAAAAAAAAAAAAAAAACAGAGAAACAAACAGGGAGAGAGACAGAAATCTAGATCGAAACAGAAACAGACAGAAACAAAGATCAATAAGGTGACAAAGAAGAAGAAAAAAAAAAAGACGTGGAACAAAATCAGTTACAGAAACAGCAACAAACGAACAAACAAAAAGGCAGCAGAAACAGCTAAATAAAAAAGGTGATGGAAACACGGTAGGGTCAAACACCAGAAAATTGACAGAAACCTTTACAGACACAGTAACAGAAACGAAGGCAGAAACAGACACAGAAACAATGACAGAAACGGAAATGAGGACAGAAACAGAAATAGGGACAAACATAAAGATAGAAAACACAAAAGGGACAGAAACAGAAAATAGAGACATAACATAAACAAAGATAGAAACAGAAACAGGGACAGAAACAGAAATAGGGACATAACATAAACAGAGATAGAAACATCAACAGGGACAGAAACAGAAATAGGGACATAACATAAACAGAGATAAAAAACAGAAACAGAGATAGAAACAGAAACAGAGATAGAAACAGAAACAGGGACAAAAGGTGAAAAAACAAACAGGGGAAAAAAAAAACAGCGACACAAACAAACAGAGGCAAAAAAGGTACAGAAATAAGGGACAGGAGCAGGTACAGAAACTGAAACGAAAACGGATACAGAAACAGTGACAGAAAACAAAAAAAAAAAAAAAAAAACCAAAAACAGGAACAGAAACAGGAAAAGATAATCTCAAATAGAAATGGGATCAGGTGCCAAAAGAGAAACAGAAAATATGATACGGACAGAAACAACGATAGAAACAGAAACAGCGACAGAAACATGAGTTGGTAGAGAAAGAAGCACACAAAGAGAAAACCAAACTGACGGAAACCAAACGGATAGAGAAAGGGGCGGTAACAGACATGGCAGCAAACGGTGATAATGACCAGAAAAAGACAGACACACGGACGGACAGCGACACAGAGACAGAAGAGAGGGAAGAGAATTAGAGTAAGACATGGAAACAGGGGAAAGGGATAGGCTCTCTCTCTCTCTCTCTCTCTCTCTCTCTCTCTCTCTCTCTCTCTCTCTCTCTCTCTCTCTCGGTGCATGCATGCACACCCATGCGCATGCTTGTCTGAGAGAGAGAGAGAGGTAGAGAGAGAGAGAGAGAGAGAGAGAGAGAGAGAGAGAGAGAGAGAGAGACCGAGAGACCAAGGGAGAGCGAGAGACAGAGAGACAAAGACAGAGCCAGCGATCTAAAGCAAAAAAAAAAAAAAAAGTCAAGTCATGTTCACATCCTAAACTTCCTTTGACATTTCTAATCCTGATGCTCATTAACAATGAAAAGCGAAAAAAAAGAACCCCGACGGTATTGTTATTTTCTTTTCGTTTATCAAATTGGCTGACACAACCCCTTCTCCTCTTGAACTGTGTCTCTTTAAAGTCTGCACGATCGCACACGTGAGGTCACCCTTACTCCCCCAAAAGGAGAGTGCCATCTACAAAGGGACAGCACTCTTGGGATTTCCTTTCACTGTCTGAGAAAGTTGTTTGTCTAAAGGAAGACATAGCAGATCACAAATGCAAACCCTTTGCTTTTCGTTGAATGTTCATATTTCCTCTCCCAACTCTTTTTTTTTTTTTTTTTTTTTGCCTAAGTTGAAGAAATAAACACACAAAGGTCAGTCCACTGCAGTGGCCCACTGTCTGACCCTACAGCAGCCTGACCTGGTCTGTCACCGTTGGGCACTAGGGTGGGGTGAAATGCCCTGGAGTCAGTCACTGGTTGGTCACTTTATACAACTGAACGTTCCGTCCTCTTCCTTTTAGCATACACATCAGTTTTTTCCTTTTGCCAGAGCATTAATCTCTTGTGGTTGAAGAGATCCGGCTCACTTTTTTTTTTTGTTTTACCTCATCTCCTCCTCTTTCCCTGCCTCTGCTCTGTTTGTGAGCTGCACTCGTCTTTCCGTTTTCTCTTTGATCTAGCCATTCCCATATGTACAGCTACTGGGGCTTGATAAATTCTAAGCATTCTTTTGAATAGCTTTTATTTGTAACATCAGAAGAAGACATATTTATCGAACATTGCTGTGTGTGTGTGTGTGTGTGTGTGTGTGTTGAATTGTGTTTTTGAGAGGTGGTCTGCTTTGCACTCTGGTGTGTGTTTTGTATTTGTGCTGATTTTCGGAAACGTTTGTTTCTGTTCAGTCTTCTCGACTTTCTTAGGTTTCATTGTGCGGACAAAGGGTGGGGTGAAGAAAAAGGCGTGGAATTAGTGAGGAGGGAAATGGGGGAAAGGCTGGGGAGGGTGGGGTACATCAGGAACAAAATAACGTGCTTTTAGCCATCGTTAGCAACAGACGCTTTGCATGCTGGTATTCTCTTGTCTATTTCTTGAAACTGTCAGTAGTCAGAAAATTAATCAGGCTTGTTGTGGTTGTTGTCGTTGAGGGTGCGCCTCGCCTTATCTAATCACGGCTCGCCTGAACCACTGTTCTTATGCTCCAGTGCAGGTGTTCCGTCCCCTGAGACCTGAGTGGGCTGACATCTTGCCTAATCAATCTGTTTTAGAGAGAGCTGACAGGTGTTTGTGTGAGCCGAAATTGGGCAAGCATTAATCAGACGGGAAACTGATTTGGCAGGAAGCTTGGTGCAACAGCTGCTAGCACTGCTGTTGCTATTGTCCCAACTTTTCTTTGAAATGATCTTGTTCCTCTTCTTCTTCTTCTTCTTCTTTTCAATATTCTGATCATATGGAATCTATTTGTTATTAAGGATTTGGCAATGGCCAACTCTGTGTGTGTGTGTGTGTGTGTGTGTGTGTGTGTGTGTGTGTGTGTGTGTGTGTGTGTGTGTGTGTGTGTGCGCACGCGTGCCTGTGTGTGTGTGTGTGTGTGTGTGTGTGTGTGTGTGTGTGTGTGTGTGTGTGTGTGTGTTTTTTTTTTGTTTGTTTGTTTTTTTGCTTGCTTATGCTTTTCTGCTTTCTCGCTCTCTAAACCTAGTTGAAGTTTTAAAAATCTTATATGTCAAAGAAAAAAATAATGTGCTTGTTATTTTTTGTGTAGGATTTATTGCCCATTACTGGGGCAGGAAGGGAATCAGACAATGACATTCAATAATACTAGAAGCAATGTATAGCCAGAAAGGAATTTTTTTAACGAAACTAAACCATAAGAACTGTGTGTCAGTTAAGCATTCATCCAATGTTACATTAAGCCGAGATCAAATGTACATCCAATTACTTTGCAGACACGAGCCTGAACACGAACTCTCTCTCTCTCTCTCTCTCTCTCTCTCTCTCTCTCTCTCTCTCTCTCTCTCTCTGTCTGTCTGTCTGTCTGTCTGTCTGTCTGTCTGTCTGTCTGTCTGGTGATGAATGAATATGCTGGCTTAAGGAGGAGCCATGCACAGTGGTAAGGTACAGTAGCGCTGACACAACATTAAATATATTAATGCAGCGATGTCCACAAAAAGGAACAATGTTGCACACAACCTGTTATTGCCTTTTTTTTTTGTTTTGTTTTGTTTTGTTTTTTTGTTTTTTAAACCAAACAGATGCAGTATCATACACGTTTGATATACAAATATGGGTTTTCTTTTTTTCGTCAAGACTGCTTGATACTTCCTGAGGTTCAGTTTTTTTTTTTTTTTTTTTTTTTAAAAAGATTACGACTAAGTACAATAGAATATTTAGAGCTCAATCTGTTGCTGTTGGTGGGCAATAAATTGTACCATTTTAAACTGTTTGTGTACTTCACCAGAATTTTACTATATAGTTAACAAGTTTATTTTTACATGTTGTGTCTGATTGTTTGTCGCCGGGTGTGGCAAGTGTAGGTCTCGCTTGGGGTGATCGTTTCTGAGCACTAAATGGCGTCGTTTGGTTTTCCAACCTTTTAGTGCAGACTGCTGCGTGTGCTACCTTTTAGTGCAGACTGCTACAGTGCTACCTTTTAGTGCAGACTGCTGTATTCTTACGTTTTTATGCCGACTGACTGCTGCACCGTTACGTTTTTTATGCTGACTGCTGCACCGTTACCTTTTTATGCCGACTGCTGCACCGTTACCTTTTTTTGTGCACCGACTGCTGCCGACACCGTTACCTTTTTGTGCAGACTGCTGCACCCTTTTTGTGCCGACTGCTTACCTTTTTTTTGTGCAGACTGCTGCATTGGTACATTTATGGCGCGTCACTTCTGCTGACCATTGTTGCTGTCAATAAGGGGGCTTGGTTGTGCGGGGCCCTTCATGTGTGAAAACCGAAACAGGCACCGCTGAACATGAGCTAAATGACCCACCAAAGTGCAGTGGCCAGTGTAGCCAGTTGCTTCAGCATGGACCGTTTTTTTTTTTTTTTTTTTTTTTTTTTTTTTTTTTATTTAACCGTATGTGGAGTGCCATTAGCGCGGCTCAAACGAAGGCATTAGGGTGTAGCTGCATTCGAGAGATCCAGCCTGACTGGTATCAGAATCATGCTCATGAAAGTACATGAAGATGTCACTTCAGTGCATTAGGATAATCACAGTCTGCCGTGTCTGTTGCTTTGAGCTTCGCGGCATTGGTTCTGTGCGACATCTTCTCTCTGCTGATGCCCACGAAACCTCTTGTTTCTGCCTTCATTCTGTCATACTTGATTACTGTAATTTTCTCCTTGCTAGCTGTTCCCAGAATCTTCTCAGTCGTCTCCACAAAGAACTAAACAATGCTGCTCGTTTGATTCTCAGACAACCCAGATCTTCGCATGCCACTCCCTTACTTCTTTCTCTTCACTGGCTGCCGGTCGAAAAACGAATAGACTACAAACTGTCCTTACTCTGCTTTAAATCTGTGAATGGCCTAGCTCCTTCCTGCTTTTTGTGATCTCCTTCATGTCTATGTTCGTTCTATGCAGTTGCGTTCTTCTACCGACAACATTCTGTTCAAAATTTCTCGATTTCGAACTGAAACCTATGGCGATCGCTCCTTTTCTTTTCAGGGTCCGGTTTCTTGGAACAAACTCTCAATTGTTGCGTAGTCCAAACTCTCTGTTTTCTTTCAAGGCATCTCTTTAAATAACCCTATTTACCTATCAACAGCAGTTCTTTTTCCCCTTCTCCTCCCCAATCAAATTAATTCAGCGAATTTGTGTGTGTGTGTGTGTGTGTGTGTGTGTGTGTGTGTGTGTGTGTGTGTGTGTGTGCGCGCGCGCGCGCGCGCGCGCGCGTGCGTGAGAGAGAGAGGAAGTATTAAATGTCGACAGTGTGACGGCCACCTCACCCCGGACCACAGTTTCTGACCTCTGACAGAAAGTCCCTCACTCCTGAGAGCATGACGCCCTGGGGGACTATGAATGCCGCTAACACTACACAACCCGCCAGGCACACTGCACACAGGGTTGGAGGTGAAACTTGTTCCGCTGCTTTCGTCACTCTGCAAGCCGTTGTCTGTCTGTAGATAAAATGGTAATGCTGGACCAAGTGACGATTGACGATAGTGCACAGTTCTTCCAAGTTTGTGTATGTGTGCGTGTGCGTGCGTTCATGCGTTGTGTGTGTGTGTGTGTGTGCGTGCGTGTGTGCGTGCGTACGTGTGCGCGCGTGTGCGCGTGTGTGTTTTCTGAGGAGGGCAAAGAAGTTAGGTTGAGCTCTTCTATCACAGTTTATGCACGGTGAAGGCAATTAC
>JADBJO010003750.1:195000-205000 GCA_016801955.1 Conus betulinus
CGTACTCAAATCATGCACTTGGTTTTAGCATGCATTTTGATCAACATTACTCCGTGGTGTGTGGCCCACACATGTACACCTGCAGTTAATTCACATCAAAGACCACGCTAGTAATGTCACTGTATAAATCTATACGTGAACAATAGCTGTGGATCATCAGAGCATATTTCCCGTATCAAGTTCCACGTAATCTTAAACGAACGATGTTCGTCAAAAGTCCTCTAGTCTGTTTGATAAGCTTATTCTTTAATGTGCTACCGATAAACTAAGTAGCGTGTATTCATAGGACAAAATCAAGTGTACCAGGGTCCTGACCCTGGAATAATCAGCCGGTTTGTTCTGTTTCGACGTGGCTAGGCCTTGACAGGGAAATTCAGTTTGAATATTAAACATGCAGTCTGTCTGTAGGTGGGCGAGTGTCCATACACGCACTGGGCTGAAAGTGTAACAGACCCCTGTGGCACTGATCTCAAGAACTGTTTCTGAATAGCACGCTGTCTCTGTAGTGGGCGAGGGTCTCTGTAGTGGGCGAGGGTCTCTGTAGTGGGCGAGTGTCCTTAGAGTGCTGTGAGCTGCAGCTGTGGCGTGCTGGTCTCCTCCGACATTGGTCTCACGGGCGAAGCTCAGTTTGTCCGTAAGTGGTCTGTGTGGTCACCTCATTACAGTCAGTGCCCTTTTTCAAAGTCAGCATCTTCACCAGAAATGAAATGTCTGTTTTTATCTCCTCTCTCTCTCTCTCTCTCTCTCTCTCTCTCTCTCTCTCTCTCTCTCTCTCTCTCTCTCTCTTCCGTTTTCCGTTTTACCACAACTCCATCGTAGTCATTTCTCCTCCGTTTACGTAAGGTTGCATCCGTTGGCTTGTTTTTGTTTTTTTTTTTTTCATCCCGGCTCATGGCTGTGTGCCACACCACCTCTCCATCCGTGTAAGAGTACGTCTCCATTAATCCTCCTGCCGCCCCTTCTCTTGCGCCCCTTCTCTCTTCTCTCTCTCTCTCTCTCTCTCTCTCTCTGGGGGGGCGCTTTGTACGTACAGGAAGGTTGGAGTGTGTGTGTTACGTTGTCTCTACGTTTTAGGGAATTTCTCTGGATTGCAAAGTGTATTGTGCCGAAACTTGACAAACTGTTTGCTGTGGTATCATGCCGTCTGCCCAGCTAGTTTTCAGATCAACATGTGGTTCTTTTTTGCCCAATATTTCAGTCGTTTATGTGGAAAAGGTGTATTGTTAAGCAGTCGATGCGTATCTCCATGTTGACAGTTCGTTCACGGCGCGATACGGTGTTCTGTTTGGACTAACGCTCGTCTTTTTCTGTTCTGGGGGGGACAATTTGTTTTAAACCTCATGGTGATGGTGTACTGCTCCTGCGCTGTGGTGATGTTGAGTCGAACCCCGGCCCCAATCCTGATACAAATGTCTCCGGCTCTTCTGGTTCCAGACGACAGACCCGTCTTTCATCGTTCCCACCACGACCAGGAAAGGAACCTTCAATGGCCAACCTGATGTCAAAACTCAATGATATGGAGAGCTCTGTTAACGGCAAGCTAGACAATGTGAAGGAGGAACTGTCTCTCTTACAGCAGGATCATGGTGCTCTCCGTGATCTTGTGAGTGGACTGAGGGACGAGGTAGATGATCTTCAACGTGAGAATGACTTGCTGCAACAGTGATCTGACCTCTAAAGTGGATGACTTAGAAAGAAAATGTGATGATTTAGAGGGCAGGTCTAGAAGAAATAACCTGATTTTTTATGGTATGGAGAAAAGGGAAGGGGAAACTAGTGAAGAGTGTGTGGGTTTGGTCCAGGATTTGATCACAGACAAGCTTGATATTTGTGACGTGACGCTTGACAAAACCATCCGACAGGTCCCACTAAAACACCAAACCAAAGAATACATTTCAAATCTAAGCCCACTCTCCCCTCTCAACCCCCCCCCCCCCCCCCCCCCCCCCCCTCTTTCTTGCTTAGGACGGTGCGAAAGGCCGACTGACTGACACGATCAGTGACACAGGAAAAAATTGCGTCACGGGAAATGCGTGCCGCCTTTCGTTCTTATTGGCCTACCTCCCTTCCCCTCTCTCAACCCTCCCTCCCCATGCTGTGCGATACTACGCAGCGTGGGGTGTGCGTTCTAACAATAGCCCGTCTCACCCCCCCTCTCTACCCCGCGACACAAAGGCATGTTGCCACTCTCACTTCACTGCCACCACCCCCCCCCCACCACCACCACCCCCCCCCCCCCCCTCCACCTGACTACGTGCGGCTTAATTGACATAAAGGCAATCACCCCATGATCCCCGTGCTTGCAGACACCTACATGTGCTCGGGAACACCTAGGCGGACGCATAAATTAACTGGCGCTCACGGCCACCTATACGGATGCATAAATTATCCCGTGCTGAGTCGGTTCAAACAATTTCTGAGGCGATTGGTTACAAGACTAAATCCCTCCCCCTCTCACCCCTGATCGGTAAATGACAGATTGTCGAAATTTGATTTGGCAAGCAAGAGATTCATATACTAGGCACACACAGGCGCAACTTCACTGACCCCTCAGGACTGCCTGTAGACAAGAGCAGAGGAAGACAAAGGGACAGAGAAGGCCTAGTAAACTCTTGGTAACTCTTTGATCTCAAGCCATTCACTGTTCATTCCCAGGAAAAGTGAGTTGGAACTCTGTTTTTACATTTTTGAATCTATGTATTGATTTTATGTATGCTGTGTGTGTTAACATTGTAACTTTGTACAAATGCTTAGCAACATTTATCAAACTGATGAATGATTATTCTGTGTAGTAGTAGTTTGCTTGCCATTATATGGCAAAAACTCTCTCCCAGTGGTTTTGATTCTTTGTTAACAATCTGACCACTGCTCTTTGTGTTCACCCTGACTTTTGTCAGTATGCAACTCTGTTAAGATAATAATTAATGATTAATTTTGATCAGGAAAACAGTATGCCTGTGCTAGGTAAAAACTGCTGCTCTGATTTATAAATACTGGTGATTATTGGAATGATTTATAGTGTATGACTCTCTAAATCTACACCACATGTGTACTTGGACTAAGCATAGCCCAAGTCAGTGTGATTTAATTCATATGAAACATGGAAGAGGTGTTTTTAACTAAAACTGTAACATGGTATTACTGTCTCCTACCCCTTTTGTAAGCTTAACTTAGCCATTGAACAAAAGTGGAGGTTAATAGTTTATATAGCAGAAACTCTACCATAGAGAAAACTTTGCCGGCTGAGTCTCACAACCCTTCTGAAAGACAGAGGAAAAGGGTAAATGTGTGCACTCGACAGACCAGCCACCAGATTCTCATCTACAGGTCAAGTTCTCTTTATTGCAGAACTGGGATCCTGGTCACGCTGCACATCACAGTTGAACCAGAAGCTGGGACTTTGCCAGAACCCAGGGTGACACCAGACAACAAATCTACACCAGTGGGGCAGTCACCAGCCACAGGAGAGATCGCTATTCTCTCCGAAGCAAAGCTAAGTTTGCTTACCACCTGGACTCAAACCCATCAGACCCTTACCCTCACTTTATGATGAAACAGTGAGAACATGTCTATGAGTACCACCCTGGCTACAATACTGGGTATTCGCAAGCGGTGTGGATGTATAATAACCATATACATTCAGTGTAACTTAGACAGAACCCCTGTATGCCAACTTAAGCTTGCTGCACAGAGTGCAAGTGAGTAAAGTAGGAGTGAGGAAGGGCCCCTCATTGTGGTAGTCCAATGAGAACTGAAACGCAGTCTATGGAAGTGACACGCCATTTCTTATCTATGTGTAAGTAATAAAAGTTCATGTGTGAAAGTGCACTTAACTTGTGTCAGTTCCCTGTTGTTCAATCGAATGCTGAATGTTTGAACTTCTCTCTTTCATTCTGTATCTCAGGTCTATAATTACTTTTAATTAAGAGTACAAGCCTAAGGAAAATTATCTCAGAGCCATTCTACCATATTTTATCAATACCTGGAACAAATAAAAATTTCTTTGATGACTAGTGCCGGAAAGTTGCTCCTTCCACCACTAGTAAGAGAGGGGGTGTAGGTGAAAAGTAAGATAATTCTCATCGAGAAATTATTCCAAGTCCTTCCCCTAGAGGACCCACCTACCACTCATATCCATCTCGTCACAATATTACTGATTCTATCGAATTTGATCGTGTACATCGATTGAGCTCCAGATCCGATTCCTCAATTATCGCTCGTTGTTCCCTTTATAAGCAAAAATAAAAATACTAAAAGCAAAGCAAAAACTGAAGGGAACAAACGTGTTTGTTGGGGAGGATTTCTCTCGAGGCGTATGTGATATCAGGCGTAAAATGGGCCACACCTGAAAAAAGCAAAGGCTGAGGGCAAACAGGTCCACATGGTGTATGATCATCTATTTATTAATGGTAAAAAGTATGGGCTTGATGTGCATGATTCACTTAGAGAAATGAAATAGGAAAACGGTCCGGACCGATATTCGGATGAATGTTTCTGGGATTGAATTTGAGACGGGTACAAATAAAGCACCTACACCGGAATGTTCCAAAGCTGATTCACACAGCCCTTCGACGACGACCACACATGTGGCACATGGGGATTTGGAACTCGTTGGTCCGGTTGGGTTTGAAACCGACAGTCGTCCCCTTGATTTCATGTGACAATCCTAGCATTCCAGTATCTTGTGGGGAGGGAGAATATGGAAATCTATCTTGTGGCAACATGATAGATGATAGCTCCACATCTGTAAATAAAGCTTTGCATTTTTGATGCTGATATAAAATCGTTTTCTCTTAAGTTCTTGTCATGGAATGTGAATGGCTTGTGCTCTAAGTTTATATTTCATTATTTCCTTTCATACATTACATCTTTTGATTTTATTTGTCTTCTTGGGACTTTTGAAGATAACTGTGACCCTGATTTATTTCCTGGATTTCAGATATATTATAAACCTGCTGTAAAGTTCACCAAACAAGGGAGGAGATCGGTGGAATTATATGTCTTGTCAGGGATGAATTAGCTCCTTTCGTGTGTTATTTAGATATCAACTATGAAAATATATGTGCGTTTGTCATTGATAAACGGTTGTTTGGATGTCTGAATGATGTACTGTATGTATGTGATTATGTTCCACCAGAGGGTCCCCTTTCTATTCACACTTTAATTACGACAAGTGGAATAATCATGCTTGAAGAGTGCTTGACAGGGTTGTTGATACAGATGGGAGATGCTTATATCATTCTATGCAGTGATCTCAACAGCAGCAAATCTCCAATATTTCTCCATTTCACCCTGTTTATGACAATGACAATGTTCTATTTAAAAGTCATTCGGTTATTTGTGACCGGCATTTTTCAAGATGAATGTGTTAACAGCTACGGCAAATCTTTGTTAAATATGTGCACTGCGTTGGATCTGATTATATTAATGGATTATGTAATGGCGACCAGCAAGGTTGTTATACATATACATGTGAAAACGGGAGCAGTGTGAATGACTATTTTATTATGGATCTAGTTGCAAAGTGAAACGACTGCAGGCGAAAATCTAAACAAATCTTAAATAACTGTCAGCGAACCGCCCAGAGAAACGTGGACAAACGAGTCACAAGACAACACACACAACGCGTTTCGACCTCTTAGGTCTTCCTCAGGTGAAACAAAGACGGACAAAATAACGAAAATGCACTTAGCTTTGATCGCTTCAGACTGCTTCTGAGTTCAGCGCAAGGAAGGCCTTCCGCAATCACAAATTGTACGTAGCATTTATTGACTTTGAAAAGGCGTTTGATTCAATCAACAGAGATTTATTGTGGCCTGTCCTATTCAAAAATGGGATTACGGGAAGACTCTTTAAATGTGTAAGAAGCATGTATAATGTTGTCAAAACAAGAGTTCGATGTGGTGCAAAACTCACAGATTATATAAATTGTACTAGAGGTGTAAAACAAGGTGACGTCTGCAGCCCTATTTTGTTCTCTTTATTTATAATCGAGTTAGCACTAGAAGTAATAAATAATGGAAGACATGGTGCTAGGTTTACTGTAGATTATATGGAACTGTTTATCTTATTGTTTGCTGATGATATAGTTTTACTATCTGAAACGGTTATTAGTTTGCAAACACGACTAAATAGTTTGATGACTTCAGCTGACCAGCTGCAATTGAAGGTAAACATGGATAAAAGTAATGTAATAGTTTTAGGAAAGGGGGTCACTTGTCAGCCAGGGAAAGGTGGGTATACAATGATATTGCCATGCCAGTAGTTAATGTTTACAAGTATCTTGGAATCTTTTTCTCAACTCGTTTAAACTTTGTAGCCGCTTGCAGAGATCTTTCTGGAAGAGCAAAGAATCGTTTGTTATATATTTTGAGAAAGCTATACCTTTTGAATAACAATTCTTTAGAACTTTTTGTCAAGATTTTCGATATTTACATACAACCGATTGCACTATATGGATCAGAGCTGTGGGGACTGGACAGAAAAATCAGAATGCATTGCGAGTCAGTCCACTTATTTGGCCTTAAAAAGTTTTTAGGAGTGCATGTAAGAACTCCAAATGATTTAGTGTATGGAGAAACAAACAGGTACCCACTGTACATAAATGCGGCAATTAGGTGCATTTCGTTACTGGTTCAAATTACTAAAAATGAGCATTTCGACTACCAAGGAAATCTTACACCATGTTATATGACTGACTTGGACTCAAAAGGAAAAACAACTGGGTATCAAACATTCGATTATTTCTTTATGAATTTGGTTTTGGTTTATGTGTGGGAGTACCAAGGTGTTGGTCAAGAAAATTTATTTGTGCAAACTCTACGCCAGAGATTAATTGACTGCAGATGGCAGGACTGGGAAAGTCATATAAAAGCAAGTGAAAGATTTAAAATGTATAGAAGTTATACCTCTGGTCATATGGTGAAGACATATCTTTCATTTAATTTGGATATATATTTGCGGTTTCTTGTCACTAAATTTAGATTTGGCATATCTGAAATTAATGCACATGTGTATCGCTTTTAAAACTATATATGGTAATGAGTTAGTGTGTCCATTGTGTAAGGAATCTAATGAGGACGAGCTTCATTTTGTTCTGACATGTTCTGTTCTGACTGATCTTCGTGTGAAGTATATTCAGCAAAATTCTATATGAATCCATGTTTATTTCGATTTTGTCTACTTATGTCGTCGAAAGATGAAAGAATAGTACGTAAAATTAGCATTGTATTTGCATAAAGCCTTTCAGTTAAGGCAAATTCTTCTTTCGTGATTTGTAGTGGATAACAAATGCTTGTAATGGACTATGAATTCTGCTTGAAATTGCATGATGATACATGTCGACTGGTAAAACGGGAGGGCCTGAAATGTAGACTTATTCTTAAGACAAACCACACTTTTTATATACCTAGCAAACTGAATCCACCATAACCTTTTTTCCCCATGACTGTCGTCTGTCCCGTCAATTCTCCCTGGAAGCAGGCTTGCCCCGGCGCTGTCACTACACTATCAACCTCCCATCTGCAGGGATGCCCGTGGACCTTCAACAGACCCGGCCCTTCTCCTGGGTGCTGCATGGGACACTCGATGGCTCATCTCATTCCCTGACCGTCGCTACCAAGGATTTCAAGGAGCAGGCAAGCCGCATTGCTCTGAAGCTTCTGGATTTGTATTATTAGGTGACACCGTGGTCAACGGTAGAGTGACGGCTTACCGCTGATGAGGCCAGACCTGATGATGCTGAGCCAACGACCTGAGCGTCTTAGGTTAAAAAAGGAAGTAATAAACAGCAACCAACAGTGCAGTTCAAAGTTCATATCACGAATAAAATTCGCAACAGGAGTCAAATGAGGAATCAGAATTACTGAAATGAATTCCTTGCTGACTTTACACAACTTAACTGTTGCTTCCATGATCAAAAGTTACTCACGAACTCGGATTGATATAGATCATTAGGTGTCGAGATGATCACTGCATCCGTTTTATTACTATCCAGATGAAATTCACTGACTATAATTCAAGACTAGCTTCAAGAAAGAATTCTAGCATGGTCTGGGCCAAATCATCAAACTGGTCCAGTTCTTCAGATTTTGTGCAACTGTGCATCATCAGCAAAATGTTAGAGAATTCGGTGATTTGCTTTATGTCTAATAAGGGAAGTGCACACAGGATATCCAACTGACCCACACAGCTGTCTGTGTGGTACACATCAGTAAACAGAAGCTGAAACAAAGTTGCTGTTGTGGACAGAGATACTTTTTATGCAGTTCAGAGGGAAAAAAGAGCCAAGGGAAGCAGCGTCGTTGATACAGAAGAAATATGTCGAACCAGAATGAAATGTCATGGCCAGTGGAACTACGGCTGGAAAGAGGTCTAACAGAGCCACACGGTACATTGCTCCAAACAAAGCAATGGACAGATGTCACTGTGCCCTCTTCCGTGCCCTCAATGGCCTTGGTCTTAAGCCGCTCATTCCGCTTCCCCTGGCACCACCATACCACGTCTTATCCAGCCACTGCTGTCAGCTGGGACCAATCTATTTCAGGTTGCCAGGAAACGAACCACCAGAAGGGGCACGAAATTCACGCCAAATCACTTGTGATGTGTTCATCGATGCCTGTTCTGCTTCACCCTTCTCAGAACACCGCTGAACGACCGCCCCCCCCCCCCCCCCCCCCCCCTTCCGCCAACCACATCGACGACTGTAGTTGATTAGTCGCAAGTCAGTGAGAGTTCTATTCCGCGCGCGCTGTGTGCGTGCATGTGTGTGTGTGTGTGTGTGTGTGTGTGTGTGTGTGTGTCATAGAGGCTGGGAAGAGAGCATTTATAGATGTCATCGAACATTTGTGAATCATATCATTATGTATACATATAACTGAGAGTGAAGACATGTGAAGATAATGACGATCCTATTCGAATGCTTTAGGCACTGTGGCAAGAACCGTGTTGTGTTGGTGTTCCGAACAGTTCCACAGACCGCGTTTACTGCAACAATCTGCGTGGTGTGAATGGACAGATGACAAACGTTAGTGGATCTGATTCTGACATGTACAAACTGCATACTTTTTGCTGGTATTCAAGATGTGAGGCTTATTCTTGCGCACATGTGCGTTGATCAGATCCACACTGTTTCGGTCAATATTACAGTGTGGTTGTTGCTGATTGCTTCCGCCCCCTAATCCCCTCCTTGCAAGTAACAATATTCTTGATGTTAACATTAAGATGGGCTAATTGCAAAGTGAAACGACTGGAGGCGGAAATCTAAACAAATCTTAAATAAATGTCAGCGAACCGCCCAGAGAAACGTGGACAAACCAGTCACAAGACAACACACAACGCGTTTCGACCTCTTAGGTCTTTCTCAGGTGAAACAAAGACGGACAAAATAACGAAAATGCACTTAGCTTTGATCGCTTCAGATTGCTTCTGAGTTCAGCGCAAGGAAGGCGTTGAATCAACGCCTTCCTTGCGCTGAACTCAGAAGCAATCTGAAGAGGGAAGGATGGCGGGTAAGAGGGGGGGGGGGTTGTTTTGTGGGCAGACCAGGACAGGGAAGGACGGCGGGTAAGAGGGGAACTGTTTGGGGACAGACCAGGGGCAGGAAGGATGGTGGGCAGGAGGGGGAACTGTTTGGGGACAGACCAGGGCAGGGAAGGATGGCGGGTAAGGGGGGGGGGGGGGGGGGGGGTTGTTTTGGGGGGCAGACCGGGAGAGAGAAGGATGGTGGGTAAGATGGGCGACTGTTAGGGGGCAGACCGGGGAATGGAAGGATGGCGGACAGAAGGGGGAATTGTTTTGGGGGCAGACCGGGGCAGGGAAGAATGGCGGACAGAAGGGGAATTGTTTGGGGGCAGACCGGGGCAGGGAAGAATGGCGGACAGAAGGGGGAATTGTTTGGGGGCAGACCGGGGCAGGGAAGAATGGCGGACAGAAGGGGGAATTGTTTGGGGGCAGACCGGGGCAGGGAAGAATGGCGGACAGAAGGGGGAATTGTTTGGGG
>JADBJO010003750.1:210000-215000 GCA_016801955.1 Conus betulinus
ATGATTTGTTTGTACATTATACATTCCGTGTTGGACGATGGCTTTCTTGCCATCATCTAAGAAAATGATTGAAAAGAAATAAATCAAAGCAGAGACAAAAGTTTCTTGGATAATGGAAAAAAGTTTGATAACATAATCGTTAGATGAGAGAGAAGAGAGAGAGAGAGAGAGAGAGAGAGAGAGAGACAGAGACAGAGAGAGAGAGAGACAGAGAGAGAGAGAGAGACAGACAGACAGACAGACAGACAGACAGACAGACAGAAACAGACAGAGACAGAGACAGACAGACAGACAGACAGAGGCAGACAGACAGACAGACAGACAGGCAAGCATACAGACAGGCAGACAGACAGACACACGCTCAGACACACACAGAGACATAGACAGAGAGGGACAAAGATACAGAGACAGAGATAAAGGGACATTCACATGATAATTTGCATGCCCCAGCCATGTCCCTTAATGTTCAGGCAGCTAGGGCAGAATAGATACGGTGTTTCATTCCTGAAAGAAGAATTGAAACAGAGGAAAGAGATATTCCTTGTTAGGTGAATCAATAACAAAACAAAAAGGATGAAGCGGTGTTTCGCTCTCTAAAGATATATTCTTGTTGTCATGCATGTGGGTGAAATACAGCCTTCAGAAGAAATTGTGCTTGTGCAGCTTCGTGGTATAGAAACTGGAAGGGAATGGGGGTGAGAGGGAGTGCGCGAGGAGCGAGTGAGGAGGGGGTGTGAAATAGGTTCTTCTTCTTCTCCTGTTCACGACCAACATCATTATGCTGAGGACTCAGTCGTACACTTAGGGGTTTGCGAAGAATTGCGCTGTGTTTGTCAGACATAGTTTTGATTTCAGCTTAAGGGGTGGGTGGGAGGAGGAGGAGTGGAGATGAGGAGGGAGTGATAGGAAAAAGAAGAAGGGGGGTGGGGGGTGTAGGAGGAGGAGGCGGGGGGGGATGGGGGGGGGGGGTGGGTGGGGATGTTGTCGTTGGTTGTATCTAGGAGTGGCGTCAGATTTGAACCCTGTGTCGCATGACTGAATAATTTTCGTCGCGGATCCAACTGGGCCAGTGGGACGCAGGGACACGTGGTGACATTGTTTTTATGTTAAATAAAGTCTTTTTCACTATTAAAACATCTCAAATGCCGCAAAATAATCAGGCCTAGTAAAATCTGCAATCAAATAGACAGTCTAGACTTTGTGAAATTTATGACCTGCTATTTGGAAATGTGTGTGGAGGACTCGGTGTATACATTAAAAGTAAACAATACCTAGTCATATACTTCCATGTGGTGTTTTAGGCGGATTCTAGAAATTTCGTATTATTTCTACACATCTCTAAACTTTTTTTTTATTGATGAGACGGGAAAGTATCTACCTATTCTGTTAATGAAAAAAAAAAAATCAATCTACCATTCTAAACGGTTTGTTACGAGCAGAAACATCACAAACGTTCTTGCATCCTTGAATATGGACACTATCATCAAAACTTTCATCTATCCCTCAATATGAGCACCAAGCCTATAACTTCCATCTATCATGCGGCTTGAAGACTGTCTTATGAGAGCTTTCATCTAACATCCAGTATCAACACTAGCACCACAATGATCATCTGTCATCAAGTATCAGCACTAACTTCCCAACTTTCATCAGTCAGTCATTTTGAGACTCACATCCCCTTAGAATCTTGACTTCAAGTTCTAAAGTAAGTGAGCCAAACACACGCAAACAAAGAAACAAACAACGACGATAAAACCACAACAGCCGAGTACTGTGACGTAGGGCACTGTGATGACAAATAAATGGGTAGTGTTGGATGGGTCCACTGTACGGTGGGAACCGCAGAGGTAGGTAGTGTTGGATGGGTCCACTGTCCGGGTGGGAACCGCAGAGGTGGGTGGTGTTGGATGGGTCCACTGTACGATGGGAACCGCAGAGGTGGGTGGAGTTGGATGGGTCCACTGTACGATGGGAACCACAGAGGTGGGTAGTGTTGGATGGGTCCACTGTACATTGGAACCGCAGAGGTGGGTGGTGTTGGAAGAGTCCACTGTACCTTGGGAACCACAGAGGTGGGTAGTGTTGGAAGGGTCCACTGTACAGTGGGAACCGCAGAGGTGGTAGGTGTGTTGGAAGAGTCCACTGTACCTTGGGAACCACAGAGGTGGGTAGTGTTGGAAGGGTCCACTGTACGGTGGGAACCGCAGAGGTGGGTAGTGTTGGAAGAGTCCACTGTACCTTGGGAACCACAGAGGTGGGTAGTGTTGGAAGGGTCCACTGTACGGTGGGAACCGCAGAGGTGGGTAGTGTTGGAAGGGTCTACCGTACGGTGGGAACCGCAGAGGTGGGTGGTGTTGGAAGAGTCCACTGTATGGGTCCACTGGGAACCACAGAGGTGGGTAGTGTGTGGAAGGTCCACTGTACGGTGGGAACCGCATAGGTGGGTAGTCTTGGATGGGTCCACTGTTCAGTGTGGAAAACATGGGGAACCGCAGAGGTGGGTAGTGTTGGATGG
Source organism: Conus betulinus (assembly GCA_016801955.1). NCBI lineage: Eukaryota > Metazoa > Mollusca > Gastropoda > Neogastropoda > Conidae > Conus > Conus betulinus. The sequence goes on from JADBJO010003750.1 coordinate 212,516, forward strand.
ATCCACTGTACGGTCAGAACCATGGGAACCACAGAGGTGGGAAATGTTGGATGGGGGCCGCTGTACGCTGTGGGAACCTCAGAGGTGGATAGTGTTGGATGGGTCCACTGTACGGTGGGAATGCCAGACGTGGATAGAGTTGGATGGGTCCACTGTACGGTGGGAACCGCAGAGGTGGGTAGAGTTGGATGGGTCCACTGTATGGTGGGGAACCGCAGAGGTGAGTAGTGTTGGATGGGTCCACTGTACGATGGGAACCGCAGAGCGCAGGGTGGGTAGTGTTGGAAGGGTCCACTGTACGGTGGAACCGCAGAGGTGGGCAGTGTTGGATGGGGCCACTGTACGGTGGGAACCGCAGAGGTGGGCAGTGTTGGATGGGAGCCACTGTACGGTGGGACCGCAGAGGTGGGTGGTGTTGGATGGCCACCGCAGAGGTGGGGGTAGTGTTGGATGGGGCCACTGTACGGTGGGAACCGCAGAGGTGGGTGGTGTTGGATGGGGCCACTGTACGGTGGGAACCGCAGCCAGAGGTGGGTAGTGTTGGATGGGTCCACTGTACGGTGGGAACCATGGGAGCCACACAGAGGCGGGACGTGTTGGATGGGGCCGCTGTACGAACATCCGAGGTGGGTGTATAAGAAGAGGCGGGATAGCAGAAGAACCAAACACACTATCATGAACAAGTGAAGATGGAAGAGGTGGGGTGAGGGCAGGGGATGAGAGCGTCACTGACAGGGCGAAAACGGGGAAAGAGAAGGCTGGTAGGCCGAGACAAAAGCCGCTGGATTTTTATGTAAATTTCCCTCTTTTTTTTTCTTGCATAAGCTGTCACGCAAATACTATATGATTGGTTTGTATATTATGCATTTCGCCTTGTACAGTGGCTTATTTGCGGTTTCTCTGAATAAAAAAAGAATGCCTGAGAAAAAACATAGAGGACAGAACAGAGTTTTAGGCCAATGGAAAAAAAAGTTTGACAACGAACCTGTTAACAGAGAGAGAGAGATACAGACAGACAAACAGAAGGACAATTAGACAGACAGACAATCAGACAGAGGGGGCAGGATTGGGAAAGGAACAAAAATGGAGGGGCGAAGGAGCGGGAGAGGGGACTGTTGCAACTTCTATGTATGTAAACTTTATGCTAACAGCAGGCAGGGAGCACACACACATAAGCACGCGCGCGCGCGCTCGCACACAGAGAGAGAGAGAGAGAGAGACAGGCAGACTGACGGAGAGACAGACATAGACAGAGAGTTTGAGACAGAAAGAGACCGAGACAGATATATATATATAATGCTGAACAATTAAATAGTGGGGGGAAACAAGTGCAGGTTAACAATTCTTCCATCATTACAGTAATGACTTGGCAAAGATTTGAATTTGAGAGAAAAAAAAAATGAAGATGAAGTAAATGGGAAAATGTATATCATAAATATGAAAACCCTTCACTAGATGCATGAGAAAACGGGAAAACCTTTCACTAGCTGCATGAGAGAAAACTACCGCAATCTCTCTCGAAGGCAGATCTATATGTATCGCCTGCTCCGAGGCCTTTCGTCCGCTGGATCGGGCTCATCAGATAGACACGGCTGATTATGTATCTGCTCTTGGCGTCAAATAGAGACACATCACAGTCCATAATTCTGTGGTGTGCCGACCACCAGTAGTTCGAAAAAGAATCCACACAGCACCCCCAAAGCAGCCAGCGAAAGGTAGTAGAATTAAACAAAACGAAAGTGTGGAGAGGAAAAAAGTTGTTGAAAACTAAAAACATTACGCAAACAGTATAAAAATGTAAGAGACAATCTTTGAGCCTATGCTTGAGGATCCATTTAAGGATGCAAGGGAGATCAAAAGATATGGAACAGTCTGAGTGGTCAGCTCGGCTGTTCAATAACCCAAGCATTGTCAGCGGCTAAGAATTGTGCAAAGCAACCTTTCCTTGGATCTCCTAAGAGATGCAATCACCCACTGATTTGACCAAACAATATGATGCTGAACAATTGAGTAGTGGGGGAAAACAAGTGCAGGTTAACATTCTTCCATCATTATAGTAGTGACTTGGCAAAGATTTGAAATTGAGAGAAAAAAAATTGAAGATGAAGTAAATGGGAAAATGTATATCATAAATATGAAAACCCTTCACTAGCTGCATGAGGAAACTACCGCAATCTCTCTCGAAGGCAGATCCATATATATATCGCCTGCTCCGAGGCCTTTCGTCCGCTGGATCGGACTCATCAGGGAGACACGTCTGATTGTGTCTCTGCTCTTGGTGTCAAATAGAGACACACCACAGTCCATAATTCTGTGGTGTTCCGACCACCAAGGGTTCGAAAAAGAATCCAATATATATATTGGATGTATGTACACACACACACACACACACACACACACACACACACACACACATCATGATCTCTACACCCTTGCCATTTTCTTACATCTTCTCTTCCTGTGAGCGATTAAGTCATCCATAGTC
>JADBJO010003750.1:217500-220000 GCA_016801955.1 Conus betulinus
AGAATGACAGAGGGGGTGCCAAAGAGGGAACACACATGCAAGGACATACACAAGACAGGCAGACAGACAGACAGATAGAAGAAGAAGAAGAAGAAGAAGAAGGATTCATTTTTTTTATCTTTTAAGATTTCTTTTAAGAATGCGAAATAACGTTCATAATCGACCTGGCTATGAAATTAATACCCACACGAAAACAGCAGCGGCTGGATTTTTTTTTTTTTTTTTTTTTTTTTTTTGCTATCTCTATTAAGCACCTCATACATTATTCAGTAAGCTGCAGCTTGTATGTCCCGTTGTTTTTTTGTTTGTTTGTTTGTTTGTCCTCCCTTTCTCTCATTCTGGAATGTCTTCAACATAATTAATCGACATACCAGAAAAGACAGTTCATACACATCGGACGCAGAGACTGTGAAATGTGATGAAGTTTCTGTGCACATGCTCATCAGCTGGAAAAGGGGCGAGAACTGCGTGCCATGCTAACTTCTGGATTACTCCAGCTTTCTGGCCGATAGATTTCCATTACTCGTTTGTTACCACCATTATCTGGCCACATCTGAAAACCCAAATGGAAGACTAAATGTTCAAATCGTTACAAATAGCCCAATGCTTGGAGAAAGAATGTGTTCAGCAGATGATGATTTTCGTTCACTCCGAGGGGACTGTATTACATATTTAACTGCTTTATTATGGACCATAAATGCAGGGAGAGAGAGGAGAGAGAGAGAGAGAGAGAGAGGGGGGGGGGGGGTGGAGGTCACAGAGAGAGACAGACAGACACAGAGAGACAAGCAGACGGACGGACAGTCAGACAACATTTTCTGCCATTATCTTTTTATGCATTAGTAATGAAAGACGCGCACAGCTACATCAAAATTGAAGCAATACAGGGCTATCATCTCTCTCTCTCTCTCTCTCTCTCTCTCTCTCTCTCTCTCTCTCTCTCTCTCTCTCTCTCTCTCTCTCTCTCACACACACACACACACACACACACACACACACACACACACACACATGCGCGCGCGCGCGCAAGCATGCACACACACCACACACACACACACACACACACACACACACACACACACACACACACATGCACACCCTCAAACATGCACACCCACATGCACTTTTGATTGCCTCTCCCCGTTCATGGCCTTGGCCTAATTCTGTCGCTGTCGTGGTTATCGCAAAACTCGTGGAGACTGTTGCTGGATGGACAAGGTGGCGTCCTCCGGAGGGAAAGCTCACACACGCTGGCTCAGCGATCAAGCAATTATTGTCCTAAGTAGGGGGCTTACTGGTGGTGTGGGATCAGAACAGGCGCCACTGAACACCACTGAAGTGACATGGCAGCAGTGCAGTGTCTCCTCTGGTGGGCTCCCTTCTGGTGGCTTGACACTGACGGCTACCTGTGCATCACTGCTGGTGGGGAACAGACAGTGGGACAGATACAAAGACAGATACACGGGCAGAGTCACAGAGAGAGAAGCATACAGACACAGAGATAGAGACTGAAATACATGTAGACTGAGACAGGGACAGAAACAGAGACAAAAGTAGGAAATAGAGACAAAGAAATAGAGACAAAAGTAGGAAATAGAGACAAACATAGAGACAAAAGTAGGAAATAGAGACAAAAGTAGGAAACAAGAGACAAAAATAGAGACAAAAGTAGGAAACAGAGACAAAAGTAAAATGGAGACAAAAATAGAGACAAAAGTAGGAAATGGAGACAAAAATAGAGACAAAAGTAGGAAATAGAGACAAAAGTAGAGACACAAACGTAGGAGCAGGCACAAAGACATAGAAACAGTGACAGAAAGGTAACGCTTATAGAAACACATACACGTGTATACACAGTAAGAAAACAGAAACACAAGCAACAGAAACAGAAATATAAGCAGTAAGCAAGCAGTAAGAAACAGAAACATAAGCAGTAAATAAAACCTGAGACAAACAGGCATACAGACATACAGAGAGAGAGGAGAGAGAGAGAGAGAGAGAGAGAGAGAGAGAGAGAGAGAGACGAGAGAGAGAGAGAGAGATCTACATCAAACAGACACAGAGACAGAAAACAGAAATGAAGAAAGTGACAAAAACGATAACAAAGTCAGTGACAATGACAAAGTACAGAAACGGCAAAACAGAAACAGTGAAAAAAATGGAAATAGTGACAGATGCAGGGACAAAACAAACCAAACCGAACAGAAATCGTGACAGATAGAGCAACAAAAGCGAAGGCTGAAACAGTGGCAGAAACAGACACAGAAAGAGCGGCAGTAACAGTGATAAAAGGGGGACGGGGACAGAAAGAGTGATAGATTCACAAACATTAAAAGAAAAGAGACGCGCTAACAGAAACAGAATCAGTTGGGGGGTACAAAAGAGAAACAGCGACAGAAACTTATAATGTAAAGAGAAACAGGGACAGAAACTGACAATGTGACAGAAATAAGGACATAAAGAGAAACAGGGACAGAAACTGACAATGTGACAGAAATAA
>JADBJO010003750.1:227500-230198 GCA_016801955.1 Conus betulinus
TAAAATGATTTCGAAAAGAAACAAGAGAGGCAATTTGTCTGTTTGACTCATCTATTCAATGAAAGCAACAGCAGCATGGAGAGCACAGCATCGGTCTTGGAGAGACAGGGATATGTAAATACAGCAACAGCGGCCTCTGTGTTCAATCAACATTAAGGCGCGGGTGAAACATGTTACATGTTAGGGATATTACTGGAAAAAAAGAAAGTGATAGAGAAAAAAAAAAGAAACAGAAAAAGTAGCACGTGTTCCATTGGTGTGTTCATGTCTCCACTTAGACTGATTTCGTTGCCGGAACACTTCCTGGTAACACACCAACAAGCACAGCACTTACAGATGCCAGAGCGCACCAACTGCAGCAGACAACATTGCAAGTTCTAACTCTTGAGAGAAAACGCTGTGACCGGTGATTTCCACAGTGCTTTTCAACCACGAAGGTCTCTCCCACCCCGACCTTCCTCTCTTCTCCCTCCACTCCCTCCCCTATCTTCTCACTGCATTTTCCCACTCGCTTACCCCTCCCCTTCCATCCCCCCTCCCTTCTCCTATTGCCACTCCTTCGCCAATATCTTGTTTTGACCTATCTCATTGCTATCAACTACGGCAGATTGATCGTTTCCAATATTTCGAGGTCTTGCGACCTCTTCCTCAGTGGGACCTTTAATGACGAAATTTATCCTGCCATGCAGATTGTTCGGTGAGCGACTTTCGTCGAGTGAGGACGCGGATCGCACGCTCTCTGTTCAAGTCGAATTTGTGAACTCTGTCGCTCGCAAACGCAGTTGTTTTCGGGTATTGCGTTTTCGCGCTTCGATTTCGATTTCGAGTTCCCTTTCGTCTACTGTCTACTGGAAACAATAATGGAAATTTTTCAACGGTTAATCCGGTGTTTTTGAAATCTAAAGACATTCCCGACTACGAGAACCGTCCGTCCGTTCTGGAAATATGTTTGGCGGGCGAACGTGCTGCTGGTCAAGGTTCCATTCTCGGCGCCCAGAACATACGTGGCCTTTGGCGCATTTATCCGGCCACGAAGGAGGCACGCACGGACATCCTGGTGAAGGGGATTGGATTGAGAGGAGCTATTCTTCTTCAGGTTTCAAACACTAACCCTTCATTCTCCGCAGCGAGACAGGTGAGGAGAAACCTACAACAAAACTATTGATCGACAATATTCCAATATCAGTTGCAGAATTGGAAATTGAACATTCCCTCACAAAACTTGGTTGTGAATTAAGATCTGCGATAAAAATGGAGAGAGCAAGGGATGCGGACCACAAGTTGACTCGTTTCTTAACTGGTCGACGATTTGTTTTCATTACAGTCCCTCCCACTCCTCTCGATAAATTCATTAAAATCAACATATTCTCTGCAAAGCTTTTTCACAAAGAACAAAAACAGGCAGAGAAAAACTGTTGTGTGTTCCCGATGTCTCAAACCTAACCACCATGCGTCTCAATGCTCAGGTGAGATTGTGTGTAAACAGTGCGGCAAACCGGGACACAAACGAGGGGATGCAGTGTGTGATCTCGCAGATAAACAAGCGGGAGATACACAACCACTGCCCAAACCAAGAAAACCAACAAACGAGGCCCAAACATGACACTAAGGTAACAGAACCCAGCACTAAGTCTGTTGGCAGGAACGACAGAAGCCGCCCCCTCACGCGTCAGGCAACACTGGTTACCACCCTTGACCGCTCACCCCGTCACAGGTCGAGCACCCCCACCAAACGGCGCCTGTCCGGACAGCACACACCAGTCCAGAGCAGGGAGCGGGGGAAGCAGCGACGACGAGGCGAGGAGTCCGACGACCCTGCAGATCCTGTTAAGGATGTCACCGGCTCCCGTACGGTAACAGCGGCGCAGTGCAGTAGCGACTGTGTCACGATCACTTGGATTGGACGGTAAACGACCCTGATAATGATTACGGATTGCGATTTTGGACTGTGATTTTTGCATAGCTATTTGAAGAGTAACTGAAATACTAAAGGTGAAAAAAAAAAAAACCGCACCAAATTCTGTTTCAATGGAGAAACTGCGTATAGTGTCTCTAAATGTCAGAGGTCTAAAAAATGTAATGAAAAGGAAATCTTTGTTCTCTTACTTTAGAAAACATCACTTTGATATAATATGTATACAGGAGGCTCATGTAACGGATACAGATGTAGAAGCATGGGAAAGGCAGTGGGGCGGGAACATTTTCTGTAATCCAGGTACTAATAGGAGTAGGGGAAGTTATTTTGGTGTCTAAAAATTTTAAGGGTGAGGTAAAGCCAATACTGGTACAAAACGGTATCTTGCTTGTCTCTGTTGTGAATGAATGAGGTATACAATTTGTCAATAGCAAATGTGTATGCACCCAACAATACAAAAGAAAAAAATAGCATACTTTCAAAATCTAATTGAAACTTTCATTCCTGTTGATGATGATCTATTGATTTTTGGTGATTTCAATTGTTCACTCAGCAGTGACCTGGACATAGTATCAGGAAATCCACACAACAAATCTGTACAGTTCCTAACCTCCGACCATAAAGCTGTCGTTCTGGATCTTAATGAGAATAATACTTTTGTCGAGGTCCGGGATATTGGAGGTTTAATAATAGTCACTTAAAAAACATATTTTTGTGCAAAAAATGACGAACTTTAGACTCATTTTTTTTCAGAAACAGGGACTGACCAACGAGAGAAGTGGG
>JADBJO010003751.1:0-5000 GCA_016801955.1 Conus betulinus
CCGAGTCCTCCTAAAAGGTTTCCAAGACCTGCCCCTCTGTAATTTCTTCCCCCTATAAACACAGGAAGCCCATGACCAGCTTGGGCACAGTAGTAGTCTTCTTCGTAAGCTTTTCCATCCGTTTTGAAGGGAACGTGACGCACCATCTCTTAAAGACCGTCAGGTCGTCTGCGCCGAAAGTGAAGCGTCACGATGGTTTTCCCTTTGGCAAATGACAGAGGTTTGCCTGTGTCTTTGGTTAAAAGGATTTCCACTGTGTTGAACTGGAACCTACTCAGAGGAATATAGTTGGGTTTTTCAAAAAAATATGATGTACGACTTCAGTGGACTGATTCCCAGTCGGGACAATTCGGAGCAAGGGAACCATCACATCACCAACAGGACGTGGTTGAACCAAGTCGCAGTAGACATAGACACCCTCAAATCCTCGTTGGAGTTGTACTTGGTTTTTTTTTCCTTCATAGGTACCTTTCCCATACATAACGTCTCTCTCTCCAGACTCAAGATGTCTCTTAATGCGGGGCTGAGCTGAAGAACGCCATCAGCATCATACAGTCTTACTGTCACTTTTCGGGTAGCACGGTTATAATACAGTTTGATGTTACCTTCTTTCTCTTTCTTCACAGATCGTCGATAAAGTTGGTTTAAAGAATGAATCAAATATTCTGCTGATTCATACAATCCCGCAGGTAGGTGTTTCGACTGTTGATCTGACTTTCCATCGGGGCGAAAATGAATCCAAAATTCGTGTTCTTCAATGTTAAAGTATGTGTTGCTGAATAGGATTTCAGACAGGCCCACTTCGTAATCTCCGTCAAGTCACACGGTTGAGGCAGTTTGGTGAAAAAAGTGACTGGCGTTGTTATCGGGGTAGTACGACATGGAGCTGTTGCTGGGTAACGTCAAGTAGAACATACTGGTTTCAGTGGGTAGTTGGCCGTGGATCGATGCTAGGATTTGGCAGGATGTACCCGAGACAACTCCCAAGAAGAGCCACCCACAAATTGTCTGCTCCTTGACCGCGACTCAGATTAAATAGAGACACACCCACCACCACATAAACCAGGAGCGTCTGACAACCGAAAACAATTTCACTGCGAGGAACTCGGCGTCCAACACACACGCCACAACGCAGATTTTCTGGACCCGCGTAGAGTGGCGGTTTCATCATCATCATGCATCACGAGTCAGAGCTGATTCTACTTGGTTCTGATCAGGCATGGTCAGTGTGCGTAGGTGGTCAGTGCTGTCTCAGGAATCCATGAATTGAATGAAGAGTCATAGCCATACCATTTGATTAAATATTCACGTTGGCCATTAGCTTTTTTTGCGTTGCTTCAAGATCGCTTCAATACGATAAATCTGTTTCTCCCCCACTTTCTGTACCTCCTGGTCATAAAACGTTCCTTGAAGCTCTTCTCCATGATCGTCTTTGAGAATGTAAGTCACTGGGATGGTCTTTTTTTATTCGACTGACTGTGAAAAGTTCTTCAGACCACGACGGCAAATAACCTTTTCTAAATTTTTTTTTTCCTGGTTTTACTGATGCGTACACGATCTCCTATTTTCAGTTTAGGGCGAGGAGGTGAGGGCGTAGGCTGGTCGCTGTTGTACAGAGTTTGCCATACATCTTCTTGGTTGTGTGTTGTCACTTCTGCAGGAGCACGCTGGATGCTGCGGTGAAACGAACGGTTGTATGCCTTTACCAACTGTGGTAAAACTTCCACAAATCTCAACGTATTTTTTCTGGTAAAGTAGCGCCAAAGCTTCTCTTTCAAAGAGCGATTCAGTCTCTCAGCCACAGAGGCTTTGGTATCCTCGTTTTCTGTCACAAAAAAAACTGTATTCTTTTTTCCTTCAAAAACGTTTGAAATGTTTTGTTCAGAAACTCTGCCCCTTTGTCTGTTTGAAGTTTGAGAGGTTTCCGTCCCTGTTCAAGGATGCGTTTCAAAGGCCTCCACCATCACAGGTCCTGTCTTGTTTTTCAAAGGAACGACCCAAGCATATTTAGACAAGACATCGATGACTGTCAGCAGATAGCTAAAACCATCATTGTTTTTCTTCAGGCGTTGGACGTCAATCAGATCAGCTTGCCATTGATGGTCCATTCCTCCTACAACAACACGCCTCCTCTCAAACTTGTGACGCACGGGTTTATGAAGAGTGTAAGCATCTTCGTGACTCAACCATTCTTTGAGCACAGACTCTTTTGCCTTCGTTACACGTTTCAAGGCGTGAACACCACCAAAAGATCAGGGTGTTGTGGTGTGTAGTAAGCCTGCCCCAACACTCTGTTCTGTTTCGAGATTTTTTTTCTTATTTTTCCGCGGAGCCATGTCAGGTGCAGTCAGTATGACTCCCAATCCATCAAAGGTGCAGTCTTGCTTAATCTCTGTTGTTTCCGGTTCCGTCTGTGTGTCTTTCTCCTCCGAGAAAAAGGTGTCTCTCCCTCCAACTGGTCTTCTGCACCTCGTGCCTTCTTGATGGATGATAAGGCGACGTTTCTCAGTGATGGTGGGGGTGTTGGTATTTGTGGAGTAGAAAACATGGGTTGAGGGGAAGAGGACCCACACCGACAGGTCCTTCAGCAGACTGTGAAGAATAGGACAGGGTGCTGGGTATTTGTGTTGTCATAAACTTCCAACGGTCAGGGTTTCCAACTAAATCTTGGGGAATGTTGGTATCACTGAGAGCAGCGGCAAAGGATTTCCACCCAATGGGTTGAAAGTGGCGACGTTTTCTTAGCACATCATTGACCAAATCAACGAGGTTCGAGTTTTTAATCAGCTGTCCTCGCCAAATGATTTCACCTCGCTGGTTCCATTTCAGATCTGGGTGATTCTGAACGCGGTGTAAAAGTCGCTCCGCTTTGCTTTTCATTGTTTTGGTACACTCTCTACAACATCCTTCTCCACACTTGTCAACACAGGAGCTGACGCGTCATCAACAGTCTCTGTTTTCTGGGTGGGTTGAGGTGGTGTTGTGTCTTGAACAGTCACTACTCCCAGTGGTTTTTCCTTAAACTGGTCAAAACGTTTCAAATATTTCCAAAGTGTCTGATGATACATGTTAGCCTTGTCTTCAACGCTTGTGTCATTCTTCTCTAATATATCACGCATCTGCTGATCCATGTGTCCCTAAGACTGTGAGATGTTGCATCAGGAACCGGAGGCCCACGAACAGAGTCTAGCACACGAGGATCCACTAAAATCATTTTCTTAGTATGCTCCATGATGTGGTTACAGTCCCCCCAGTAATCCTCCGAGCACCCCCAGGACAGGTTTGATGAGGGCACCGAGAAATCCTCCCTTCTGCAAGATCTGCTTCTTTCTTTCTTTGGATGTTCCTTTCTTCGCCAGGGAGCGTAAGCTCTGCTTGTATCTGCACAACTGTTTCTTCTGGGCAGGAGTCAGTCTTACGTGGCCTTTTAAGATGTTCAGGGGAAACTCACTCAGGGCGTTGATCAAATCTGGCGAGGCCCCTTTCAGTACCGCCTTAATAACTGCAGGCTTTGCACCACACAACAATTGTAGCATGGGTAGATTCCTTCTCATACGTGCTGACATGATGGTGAAGAGTCAATGTTCCGGTCGCAAATAACCGCGTGGGTAGATGGGCACTCGCTTTTAAAGATCCCCACACAAAGTCTCAATCTCACTGAAGGACTACCACCACGACACGGAGAGTGGCTACTCCACCGTAGATGGTATCAAAGACTTCACAAAGTGCTATATAATCTCCACGCATCCTTCTCTCCTCCATTTCCACACCAAACAGAAAACTGGTGTTGAAGGTAAAACATTGCAAATTGGAAGACGAAAATCATTTCTGCACATACACGACTTGGTGAGTCGGGGGTATAATATTTGTTCTCAGACGGAGATGATCGGGTGTCTCCTGACGAAGGTCAAACAACAAATAACCGTGGGGTTTGGATGTCGCATCTTTAAAAGCTTCCTGAACATACTTCAGTCTTCCGGGATACATCTGTTTAGCTAAATGGGTGATCTGTGAGGCGTCTCTTGGGTTCTTGAACACCACCAGATAATGACTGTTCAAGCTGATGGTACGTTGTTCTTTTTGTTTTTTTCCCAAACAGATTCTGCACAATGTACATGACACTCATGTTGCGATGATGACTCCCTTTGGTAAACAGTTTTTTGTCACTCTGTCATCCGTTTCACTCATCAAGTCATCAATCACCACCAAACGTCGTTTCCGATCATCCCATTCTTCTATATTGGGTAGTCCTTCCATAAACGTGACTCCTTTCAAAAGCTGATATCCAGGCTGCCACTCTCCGTAACACCACACAATCTCATCGGGAGGGGGTGTCATTACTTCATTGATGTGATTTAAACTTTGTGACCCAAACAGTTTTTCCACTTCCCGTTGGACCAGCAATCACACAGGTAAAAGGATGTTTCCACCTTGGGTCCATAGCTTCTTGTGTTAGCGTCTTACATTTACATTCTTTTTTTATTACTGGTCTACAGACTTTAAAACGTATTCCCTATCATCATCATCATCATCATCATCATCATCACTGTCATCACCGCATCTCTTTTTGAACACGCCTACGGCAGCGGACAACCACGCGGTAACAACAAAACACCCGCATCTATTTAAAAAAACAACAACAACAAACACGGCGTCGACACACATCGATCCGCACGCGCGCACCAAACACCCCCATCTATTATTAACTCCTATTATTGACTTCCCCATGCCCACCACCTGCTGCCCCACCAAACAACAAAGGAAAAAAAAAATAGCACATGACCTCAACATTATCGATCACACACCCGTGACCTTGACCCTTCCACCCCCTTCCGCCATGCCTACCACCTCCCACCCCACCCTACCCGCCGCCTACTTCCGGCATGCGCAACACCACTTCCGGTGGAGGTCCCCTCCGAGGTCCCCTTTTGAGAGAGAGAGATTGATCTGTCCATCTATCTATGTATGTATGCGTGCATCTCTCTCTCTCTCTCTCTCTC
>JADBJO010003751.1:10000-15000 GCA_016801955.1 Conus betulinus
ATTCTGGAACCAAAGGGAGAGGTTTTGTCTTGATTTGTCGATTGGCACCGTACGGTTTGTCACTTCTCACGGTGTGACTTTGTTCTTGGAGTGGATTACAGAATCTTCCGCCGGATCCACTTTCTCCGGGATGTATTCCGAGGTAGTGTGTGTGTGTGTGTGTGTGCGTGTGCGTGTGTGTGTGTGTGTGTGTGTGACTGCGTTGGGTTAGCTATGATCGTTTTGCTCAGTTTGTTTCATTGTCCAAGGTGTGTGTGTGTGTAAAGAGAGAGAGAGAGAGAGAGAGAGAGAGAGAGAGAGAGAGAGAGAGAGAGAGAGTAGGGGAGGATGAGGAGGAGAGGGGGGAGGGGTTCTAAATAGGGTCATCACCGCTAGCTAAAACCATAACAAGTGATAAGATCAGTGCTGCGTTCAGCTAGATTCGTGAGGCTGTTAGCCAAGGACGCCGCCCTCCCCTAAATCTCAATCCCCGGACAGACTATGAACCAATTAGCACCCTCAAATATATCTGCAAGATTTCCAGTCAATCAATCAAGATATACTAATAACATAATCATACCGAAACCAAGAATCGATCTTTTTAAAAGTAGCTTAGTTTACTCTGGTGGACACACTTTGGAATTCTATGCCAACATATGTTAAACAGAAGAAAAGCATTAATTCGTTTAAAGTTGCGTATAAATGCCTTCTATTTGAAATAATCAAAAAATTATTTCAACAGTTTTCTAGTATTCAGTCTGAGCTAATATCGCAAGTATAAATGTCAGCAACTGTTGTTATTCGGAAATTGAACCCTGCAATATTTTATCTTTTTATTTATTATTTCGTATGCATGTACTATTTTCCATTATCATTGGATCAATGATTATTTTAATAATCCACGGTTAAACTAGCATATGCTCTGTCTTATTCTTTTCTGTAATTGATCACCGAATTACCTCCTGTGGCCTTTGTCAGTCGTGTAACTAGTTGGTGTAGACTATATTGTGTATTTATGTTTCTCATACCTTCTTCTTCTCTTCTTCTTCTTCTTCTTCTTCTTCGCTATACTTGTTACATATATATAGACAATTTACTTTCTGTACTATTGTTGTGAATTTCTGTTAGCCTCAGGGCTGAGTGTAAAAAGCACGCTTGTATGCTTATCTCATATTCCTGAATAAGCAAAATTTCGTTCGTTCGTTCGTTCGTTCGTTCTCTCCCTGAAGCACTGACCGTCAAATTCCTCTCCCATAGACCCAAGCCTCTTCTCTGGCGGTGTGAAAAACGCAAAAAGGCTGAAGACTTCAGACAAACATTTGAATGTGTTTGTAAGGGGAGATCATTCCTAGATGGTGTGCAGGAAAGAGGGAGATTGGAGAGGATAAGCCGAACAGCTGTTTGGTATTTCGGGGGCCGGAATTGCTCAGTTGGTACAGCGCTGGTCTCGAAATCTTGGTGATCTTGGGGTTGCGGGTTCGAATCTCCGCTGGGCCGTTTCGGTATAGGGTTTTTTTCCCTTGACGTTGACATTGGTTCTGACTCCATTTCCCCATACAATCCTTCGAATGAGACTATAAATCGAGGTTCCGTGTATGAACGCACGCATAACATTTTGCACACACGTAAAATTCCATCACAACTTCGGGAAGAGAGGCCAATTTGGCCATTGGTATGGATGACACTTCTGGCAGTCGTCAAACGACGGAAGATGGCATGGTTTGCCACATAATCCGTCCCAACACCCTCTCCAAAACCATCCTTCAAGGTACCGTTGAAGGAGGGCGCAGACGAGGACGGCAGAGAAAGAGCTGGTCCGACAATATAAAGGACTGGACCAAAATGACCATGCCAGATCTCCTCAAGACAGCCACTAACAGAAGAGCCTGGAGAGAAACGGCGGCTGCCTCATCACGTCCCCCCAACGACTCCAGCGGTCAGGGGAATGACTGACTGATGGATGACACGTTACACATAGCATGCGCCCTGCGTGATAAATGGAAAGAATGAAGGATAGAAACTGAGAGAACGATATCGACTGAATGACACAGGAAACGACTGAATGAAGCGCCAACAGGCAGCTTTTCAGTCGGCACTACCCAGGTAGGCAGCCCGTTATGCACATGAGTGTGGATTGTCAGCGTCTAGGACCTTTAGCAAAGCGCTTTATGAATGATATGTTATTAATACTATTATTGGCATCATCATATTATTATCATTGTCAAGGTTATTATTATCATTATTATTATTATTCAGAAGACGACAGCAAAAGTTACAAACTAATCAAAGAAGAAGGTCGAAAAAGGAAATAGTGGTGAGAGTTTAGAGAGGGAGGAGGTGAAGAACTCGGTGACCGAAACAGACGTTTAAACCACCTGACCCTCAGAAGGCTTGACGTAGGGAGCAGGTAGTTTGTACCCATCCAAAATTCATCACAAACATCTTCGGACTCTCAGAGCAAAAGCCTCTTCCCCGTCATTCTCAGCTCGAAGCAATAGCAAAGGCGACACAAGTCTCAGTCGCACTGGTTACACACCAAAAATTAATGCTCAAGGCCACGCGTAACGACTCAAATATTTATAGACTGGCGCAATTAGGTTGTTTTAGAGAAGTTTCTTTGTGTCTGAAAGTGGATTCTCCTCATTTTCTCTCCTGTGACCATCAAAGTACAAGCCAGGTGGTTCCGAGCAGACATTAACATTAAAGGAATGGGACTACTTAGAGGCTTCCAGCAGGCGCAAAGAGAGGGTCACGGACTAGTGCAAAAAGCCAGTGCCTAAAATGTGACGTCGACGAAGGGGAAATGTATTTGAAAATTGCTTGTAATTTCATCGGTGGAACCCCCCCCCCCCCCCCCCCCCAAAAAAAAAAAAAAAAAAAAAAAAAAAAAAACAACAACAAAAAAAAAACAAAAAGGGGGAAATAATTGCCAGGGAGTTTTTCTTGTGATCGATTATTGATGTACCATAAATTCTCGCTCAAATTTGTGGCAGGCCTTTAAAACGCTTATATGGATTATATAGCGTTTTAGTTTTTTGCAAAATCCTAATTGTGGCGTGTGACCATTCTTCCGACTGCGGAGTACCCAAGTACAAATCGAGCAAAGGACACATCAGCCAGTGAAGAATCCACCAGGGGTCAAGGGCCACCGCGAGAGGCTGCACCGGCACTGCAACACTGCAGTCAGTTCCACAGCCCGGTGATGACACGTCAGCGCGCGCGAGAGTTCAGCGTCACCAATTACAGCAGCCGATTCATAAGCAGAAAAAAAAAAATGAAACAAACAAAAACACCCCCAAAAAACACCAGTTACATCGCAAAACCGCAATACGCTACACTCAATGGCGGAGGTCGATGAATGAAAACAAGCGTGAGGATGGAAACAGACTGGACAGGAAACGTGATGAAATCGGTGTCACGGGGCGGGGGGGGGGGGAGGGTGGGTGGCGGTGGAGCTAAGCGTGGCAGTGGTTGGTGGTAGTGACAGTCCAAACAGATACCGGTGTGCCTTGGGTCCAACCGGAGCAAACATTCGTAAGTGAACTGTGTGATAGATGGATGCAAAAAGCTGGACATGTATAATCTCGATGTCATCTTTTAATGTTTCTTCTTGGCTGAAAATGATCGTTGTTTAGGTTTAGATGCAATGCTAAATATACCACTTTATGTTGGTTTTGTGTCAAAGGCTGTCTCTGCTATGTCGTTGTTCTGGTGGTGTCCGAGTGTTCGTGCCTAAGTCTTTGGCCGCCTCTGATGCAAAACATGTCACTGGCAGATGATGATTTCCACAGTGGACAGAAAATTAACGGATGGGTACAGAGATATACCAGTTGTTTGTTTTCTGATTTGTTCTGTTTTCTGATACGCGCGCGCGCATGTGTGTGTGTGTGTGTGTGTGTGTGTGTGTGTGTGTGTGTGTGTGTGTGTGTGTGTGCGTTGTGCGTGCGTGTGTACGTGTCCGTGCATGCGTGTGTGATAGCATGTATGTATAGTGTATGTGCACGTGTGTGTGTGTTTATTTCGATCGACTGCAAACATTTAAAGAATATCTTTTGTCCAGTTGTTTTGCAGGACGTGTGGCGGAGAGTTCACAGAAGTGGCTTTTTGTTCAGAAATGTTCCCCTGTGTTGACGTACTGGTCCCAGTGGGACACCTTGCTCTCCCATTTTCCCCATCAGCAGCACGGATGGCACTGACATGAAGCAACGGACACAGCTGTTTGTTGATGCTCTTCACAACCACTGCTCAGGTGAGAAGACTGAAGATGGGGGATGAACAGAAAGATTCTCTGCCAAAAGAAAGACTCAAGTGTTTAGTACTACAGCTGCAACTTTTGATTTCTCCAGTGAAAAAGTACTCTTGTGAAAACCCTCCTTTGGGCTTTTAAGATTTTCGCATCACCTTCTCAAACTCATTCCATGCTGAGAAGCACTCTGTTGACTCGTTCACACTCTTCATACCTCAGGAGACTTGCTTCTGCATTGAGCATGGGTAGTGGTTTGAAACAGTCAGGTGTCCATGAAGAGTACCTGAAGCAAAATATGACAGAGTACAAAGGACGTGTTACCCTCATGATAGGTGAAATCCATCATGCACATCAGTTGTCACACAAAGAAGGCAAACGTGAAGGTGCTGCTACTAATTCATGTTCAGGGGACAATGAGGCCACCACAGCTCAAGTATTCACATCTTCTTTGTTGTCACAAAGCAAAGATGTCGCTGCTGATGTACCTGTGAAAAAACATCAACGCCAAACTATTACATATGATTATGCAAGTTTTGGAATTGCTCCACAGTGCTGGGTACATTGTAATCTGTATCATCTCAGACAACAACAGAATAAACAGGAATGCTTTCACATCAGTGTGTGGGGGGTACACTTCAGACTTCAATTGAAAATCCCGTCAAACCTTCAGAAAGACTGTTTTTTTTTTCTTTTTGATACAGTCCATTTACTTAAGTGCATTCAGAACAACTGGCTTGCACACAAAGATGTACAGAAAAAACTTTTGTGTTTCCAC
>JADBJO010003751.1:20000-30000 GCA_016801955.1 Conus betulinus
ATCTTCAGAACGATTGTTTTACTCAATGTTCACTGGCTTCAGGTCGAATTGCGTAACGCTTTATTTAAAAACTGTCTTGCCGAGTACAAGTAATTTAACCTACAAAGGAATCATACCTGGGAAATGTATAGGGACAACAAGACTAGTGCATGATATACTTGTTTATTTTTAAGTGATCAGGGCTCTCGTTCAGGAGTTTACCTCACGAATGACATTTTTGAAATCCGTTCAGAGATGGGGAAGGAAGATTGCACGTACTATTACAAAAAATTATCATTATTACACTGGGAATATGACACTTTACAAGATTCTTCGTGATGTTATACTCACAACTTTATTAAAGTGTCATTTTAGATAGACTTGCACAGAGAAATATGATATTCCAAGGATACAGCCGTTGATGGGTTTCGGGAAAAAAAAAAAAGTCTTCGATAGAATTACGAGGTAATCTTAAAAAAAAAAGTTTCAGACTTTTCAAAGTTTTGTTTCAGACAATTGGAGATGCATTAGAACTTTCTACAGTGACATTAAAACTTGTGCTGAAGCGACTAGAAATGACACAAGCTGGTTTGAAATTTAAAGAGGGGTAAGATAAAGAAAGGGAATCTGGTCTACCCATTTTGTGAAGAGATGTTATTTTCTATTCACCAAGAATAATCAGGAGATCGGATCACTGAGCTGTCAGATGATGACGAAACTATTTCGTCACACTTTGTCAATACATCACAATGTTTCTGGATAGGAGTGAAAGGGATCATTTGAAAATTGAACACACAAGTTTTAAATGTTTTCTCTTTATCTCTGGGCTGAAATGAACTAAGATAAAATGTAATGCAGTTTTATTTGGGCTGGAAAAACTTAAATGTAAGGTATATGTCACAATTATCATTTGTATGTAATCTACTTATTTTCAGAGTTCTTTCTTGTTGTTAATGTTCTGTTAGCTACAGACATAGATAATATTGTCAAGCCTAATTATGAATTAAATGTAAAAAGGTATCTAGCGTCTGCTTATGTTATGGTTGAAGAGAAACATCCACAGATGAAACTACAAGTACCAAAAGCCTCAGAATTAAACATTAGCAATTTCACATGAGTTACTTGTAAACGAAATAAGTACTTTCACATATTTTCATGGGATGAACACAATTTTTTCGGTATATATCTCCAGATGTGTAATCGTTGTCAAGTATTGAAGTGAATATGCAAACAATGTGATATTTTGATTTATCAATCAGTTTTCCAGTGCTGTACGGAAACGTTGCAAGAGGTTATGCACAAATGTAAATCAGAAAACGCTCAGAACCTTCTCAGTATTTCAGTATTTATAGCAAGGCCTCAAAGGAAGGCGATTGAAATTGTTCTGTTTTGAAGACGGGTGACAGAGGTCCCATAGATTGTTAGTATAGCATATTTTGTTCATAATCAATTTCCCTAATTGTTCAATCTCTTTTCTTTTTTCCTCGGTCAGCCTCCACCCCCCTCCCTACCGTTATTTTTTTTTTTAAACCCTGCTAGATCATTAGTGTTATGACGATGGAATTCTTGGCCTGTACTGGTTTCCCCCCCTCAACTAAATTATTCCACACATTATTGTTTGGTCAATCAGTGGGAGATTGAATCCAGTTGAAGGCTGATTTGCACAATGTTAGCTGCTGTCAGCACTAATGTGACTGACAGTGCTCGGGTGTACTGAACAGGAGAGCTGACCACCCATCTTTGTCTTCCCCGGTACCTTTGAATAGATCTTCAGGCACTGGCTTCAAGGCTTTCCTCTACAGTTAACACTGTTTACAGGATGATTTTTTTTTCAGCAGGTTATTTCCTGACCGCACTTTCTTTTCGTTTTACCTTTTAACCCTTCGCCAGGTGCTTTGGGTGCCGATGGATTCTGTTTTTGAACCCTTGATGGTGAGCGTACCACAGAATTATAGACTGTGGTGTAGCATCATTTGATGCCAAGGGAGCGTAGAGTCATGAAATCCTCTTTCTGGTGCACCAGATTACAGGTAGCTGCACAGACCTTACGTTTATGTGGTTCCAGTCCCATAATAGCAGCATATGGGGCCATGAAATAGGCGATCAAGGCTGCAACAGAGAGTGGAACACCCACTGATCTTGGGGCCGTCAGTGACCAGAGTTGTGAACCATGCTCGAGTGGTTGTTCACAGAGAGCGAGCGAGACCGACGTGAGACAAGGGGATGGCTTGACCTTCCCGTGCGCGGGAAGAGGAAAACTAAGCCAGAAACCCCGTAGAGAACACCTCCAACTTGGTGAGGAGGCTGCCGGCAAGGTGCCACAAGGGTCGCCTCATGGGCGCCAAGTGTACATGCAGAAGTGGAGTGTCGCTCCGACATGCTCCCAGTGTCCCGCGCAACATCTCTAACTATGGTGAAAACGCGTTCAACAGAAAATTCATTCATGCTTTCAGTAGGTGTCCGGCCCTGGCCGTCACCCCGGCACCACAGTGAGTCGTCCTGGAACCCCAGGTTCTCAGAGTCCAGGACTTCCTCCAGCCACATCCCACCCACCCTAGGGATGCGACCACGAAGCTCCTGTACGGACTACCCCCCCCCCCTTCCCTATCCTGCAGTACAGGAAAGAGGCGCAGAAGGCAAAGAGGTTCGCCTAAGTCCGGCCTGGAGTCGAACCTCTGACACTCGCACCCCTGTCCTCAGGCTTGCCAGCCGAGGGGGGGGGGGGGGGGGGGGGGGAGGTGGGGGGGGGGGAGGTGGGGGGGGGATGTGACCAGTTAGAACGTTCTGCCCGAGCTGGATCCATATCAGAGGTCCTGAAATGGAACTGTACGAGAGCTTGAGAGAGCAAGCTGCCACAGAGAGCAGAAGACCAGCAACACCGACTCCGGTCAATCACCATCGGGAACAGCAATGCTAAGAACTACAGACTACAGTCTGGGACACCTTGTCCCTGAGGGCCCCCAACCAGTAGGTCATAAATTTCACTTTTCACGCTTCATGTGGACACAATCAGCCGTGTCTTCTTGACGAGTCCGGATCAGTGGACGAAAGGTCTCGGAACAGGCGATACGAAATGGTTCTGTCTTCAGGATGGATTACTAAGGTTCCCACAGCTGCCTCTGAAGTATTTTGTATTTATACATAAACTGTTGTCCTGATTGTTTATTATCATTTTCTTTCTTTCCATGTCCCCACCCCCATTTCCCCCATTTCTTTTGGAGTTTTTGCCAAGCCATTAAGGTTTAGTCGGAGCTATTGTTTTTCTCCACCACTGAATTGTTTATATATATATATATATATATATATATATATATATATATATATATATATATAGAGAGAGAGAGAGAGAGAGAGAGAGAGAGAGAGAGAGAGATGTCTATGTGTCTGTGTGGGGAATGGGTTGAACATGGAAATAATGGTTTGGATCAGCTAGTAAATGATGATTTCTTTAAAGTTTTGTCGACTTTCAACAAGAATTCCTAGCCCTATCTACCACTTCTTTTTCTGTGAGGTATGTTGTGAATTAACAGATACAAGAGGCTGTCTGTGTAGCAGTCCCACAATGATGATAAAGCAGTGATTGTTTCAACAAAAATATGGACTCTGTGACACACAGTGGAAAACATGGTGAATATGTTTTTTAGTGTTCACAGATATACCACTCCACCATTTGTTAAAAATGGGAGCACATTTATCAAAGTCTATCCTTAAAGAGAAGAAAAATGTTCCCCAAATCCTCCCAATCTACCTTGAATTGTCAAAGTAGTTCCAACTCATGACGCTCCTTCTAATGTCTGATTTCTCAGAAACTCACCAGCTAGCCATTTTTGTTCATTCTGTGGTGACGAGAAGAAGAAGCCATTAAAGGTTACCCGTGTCACAGAAGGTTTTGGACTGAAATAGTCTTGGATTATGAGAAACGTCAGCATACTAGAACCTCTTGCTTTTCGTGGAACACTTTTGTTAGATTCGACACCTCAAGGCATTATAGACTGTGTGATGAACTTCATCTTCACTCGGGCTGAGTTTCGTGCTTATGTATGAAAAGTTAAGTATCTAATTGCCTACATGACAACCCTTCCATGAGCATGAAAGCAGAGATAGACTGTTGAGAAGTATAAACGTGCGGTTAATGGGTATTTGGAGAAGGATGCATTGGGATGTCGCTAATCTCCATACCGAGCCGTTACAGGTGTAGAACAGGCCTTTCTCCTATACTGCTGTTTACAACAGTTGCGGCCGAAACGTTCTTCAGGTGAGCAAGTTCAATGTTTCAGGAGTAATGATCTTTCACGAGCAAGTACTGTTCCTTGTTCAGATCAAAGATGTCCATGGCAACCCTCTGGCAAGGATAGTCAGGGGGTGTGTGTCGGAATGAGGGGTTCTGGTGCTATCTCTTCCTCTCCTTCCTACATGCGTAGCAGCGCGCTCTACCATGTTTTCAATCTGGGATGAAAATCCTGGCCACCACATGCTTTCTCTGGCTCTGACAGGGCATTTGACAATGCCTTGATGTCCGGTGTGTATTCCCTGTAGCATTCCAGGCCACAGTTTGTCTGCATAATCAGTCTTGTGCCATGGAACAGCAGGTTTTTCTTGATACTGATGTCATAGCGAACACTCCTGTAGGGCTTCAGCTCGAGATCTGATGGACATGTTTCTGGTCATCGATCTCTGCAGAATCTCATCAGTTTCTGGACATCCGTCTCTCTGCAGTATCTCATCAGTTTTTCTGGCCATCAGTCTCTGCAGTATCTCATCAGTTTCTGGCCATCAGTCTCTGCAGTATCTCATCAGTTTCTGGCCATCAGTCTCTGCAGTATCTCATCAGTTTTCTGGCCATCCATCTCTGCAGTATCTCATCAGTTTCTGGCCATCAGTCTCTGCAGTGTGTCTCAT
The DNA here is from genome assembly GCA_016801955.1 of Conus betulinus. Classification (NCBI taxonomy): domain Eukaryota; kingdom Metazoa; phylum Mollusca; class Gastropoda; order Neogastropoda; family Conidae; genus Conus; species Conus betulinus. The sequence continues at coordinate 24,879 of JADBJO010003751.1, forward strand.
CAGTTTCTGGTCATCAGTCTCTGCAGTATCTCATCAGTTTCTGGCCATCAGTCTCTGCAGTATCTCATCAGTTTCTGGCCATCAGTCTCTGCAGTATCTCGTCAGTTTCTGGCCATCAGTCTCTGCAGTATCTCATCAGTTTCTGGTCATCCATCTCTGCAGTATCTCATCAGTTTCTGGCCATCAGTCTCTGCAGTGTCTCATCAGTTTCTGGCCATCAGTCTCTGCAGCATCTCATCAGTTTCTGGTCATCAGTCTCTGCAGTATCTCATCAGTTCTGGCACAGCATATCCCTTTGAAGTTTCTGCCGTATTTCGTTCAGTCTTTTCTCTGTCGCTGGAACATTGATGAAGACTTGGCTGACCATCCTCTTCAAATTCGTTGTCTTTTTGCGTCGCTGAAGATGCTGGTGCTCCTGATAAAGCGTCAGCAGTCACAAGATTCTTCCCACGTGTGTATTCAATATTGTACTGAAATCGCTTGAGTCCCACACGGAATCTCTGAATCGTTGGTGCCAGTTCATCTATGTTCTTTGTCTTCAGAAGAGCGAGCAGGGGCTGTGATCTGTCTCTATGGTAAGATCTTTCAGTTCAGTAATATACTCGGATAACTTTTCACAGGCCCAGGTCACTCCTGGGGCTTCCTTCTCCACCTGTACATAGCGCTGCTCCGTAGGAGTGAGTGATCTTGATGTACAGAAGATTGGTCTGTACCTTCCGTCTTCTTGCTTCTGTAGGAGTACGGCTCCCAAACCAAACGATGATGCATCAGTGGAAAGATGTGTCTTTCTGTTGGGGCAGTAATCAGCATGCCCTGGAGCTGAGGAGAGTTGTTGCTTGATGCGTTCAAACGCTTCCTCCTGTGAGCTACTCCATGTCTAGTCGTTTTTTCTTTCTTCGGTAAAACTCGCAGAGGTTTCGTTTTGCCTGATAGTGCTGACCCCGCAGACTTGGCAGCGTGATTCACCATGCCTGACAGACATCTTAGTGAGTCACCATGCCTGACAGACATCTCAGTGATTCACCATGCCTGACAGACATCTTAGTGAGTCACCATGCCTGACAGACATCTTAGCTCAGAAACGTTTGTTGACCTAGGGAACTTGGTGATCGCTTCCACCTCTTCAGGGTCGATGGCTTTGCCGTCAGGTGTGATGATATGTTCTAGGAACTTGATGGAAGAGTACGGTTCGTGAGCGTTTGGACTGTAGCCGCCCCGAAATCGTTTTCGAATGTCACAGATTGAAATGTCTCGTTTGCTGTGCTTTCGGTTTTTCGAAATGGCCGCGGGCGTCCAGCCTGTCTCCTTGAAATCGAGAGACACCCTGACCGCCAGTAACCGCCCAGCTACTGTACTGGACATTTGCCTAGCAGCAGAGCGCATCACCGGCCAGGGGTCGGTCGGACGTTGGTTCTTAGCAGACCGGAGGGCTATGGAAGATCAACCCGGCTACTGAGGAGGTGAGAACCGAACTTCCTGTGCTTCGACTCGTAGGAACGGTGATACAGGTTGGCAACACTAACCCATACATTTTGAGAGGTCAGACAGGAAAAGAAAAATCTGCGACTAAAGTCTATATTGACAACATTCCGATATATGTGACTGTAGAATGTTTTTATCCACTGACAGAAACTTAGACCAAAGCCAAAGGCACGTAGTACCTAAAACATGAAATCCTAACTCACACCATCGTACGCTTTTCCAAACTCTAAGAGATAGCCATATAATCAAGTATGTCATAAACAAGACGAATCTTATCCCCCAGATATCTGTTGGGGATGAAACCAGTCTGGCCATCGTTGATGATAGAGGGAAGCACACAGTTTAGTCGGTTGGCTATACATGCCGATTCTATTTTACACACAGTGTTCAAAAGCGAAATTCGTCTTCAATTTTTTTACTCGGTCTTCACTTCATCTGTTGAAATCGAACGGTTCAAATGACTTGCATCCTCTGCATCATTATCTTCGCATTGAAATATATCATCGTCATTAACATCCTTTGTCAAGAGTGTTTTGAAGTGGTCGTACCAGCTATCAATACTGATTGTTTTCTTTTTTCCAGGAATCTTATGCACAGTGTCCCAGAACAGTTTTTGACTTTTCATAGATCCTAATAGTTTATTTAACAATCCATCATTAAGTTTCCGTTCCTTCCTCTTTAGTAGATGCTTGTATTCACGCCTCCCGACGATAAGAGTCACGATCAACATCCCTTAGTGTGCGTTTGAGTTTGTTTAGTAATCCGCGAACTTTCTTCTTATGGGCTTTGCATTCAACATCAAACCAGTCTTGATCTGTATATTGTTTATCATTGTAAATATATACCTTCATACAGTCTGCAGTGTCCTTGATACATTCATTAAATCTTCTAAGGCAGCGTTGATGTCAGTTTCAATCAGATCAATGGCACAAATCATTTTTCTCTCAAATTCTAATGTAGACATATTACTATAATAAACATCAGCAACCTTCTCATTCTAATTACACTTCTCTGCAGCCATGTCATTAACATTGGCGCATTGCTTTTCATGTAATCCGAATAATTTACATGAAAAACCACAGGCATATGATCAGGATCAATTCGATCGCATACGTGTAACTTACAACAATCACATAATAACGAAAACAGAACACAAGACATCATAAAATTATCAATCACACTGCATCCACTGTCTGATACGAACGTGTAGTGACCTTGGCGATCACCATGACACATTCCATTAAGAATTCCTAAATCCATTGTAGTGCACACATTCATTAACAGTTTAACATAGATATTGAGTGACAGGTCCTGCGGTTAAAGAATGACTGCGATATTGAAAAAAGTAATATCTTATTGCTATCATATCTCTCGCAGTGATGAGACACACTTGAAGTCCTGCTCTTAAGATCACCACATACTAAGAAATAAACATCACCATAGATTAACAAGCAATCAACCAGAAATTATTCTAATAGCGAAATGCAGTTTTTCACAATCAAAATGCGCATGATACGGAGAACCCTCTGGATGAATATAACAGCATACATACAACACATCTTTGTCAGTGTTGAATAGCGATTTGTTTATAACAAATACAACAAAGTTGTGAGACTTAATGTCTGCGTGTTTTGACATAAGGTTCCAATTCATTTTTCATCAAATATACAAGACCTCCTGAATGCCTTCCCTGTTTGGTAAACTTCACCGCTGGAATACAAATACTTCTATAGTCAGATAAGACAGAAAAAAATTTTTCGACTAACGTTTCAACAAGACAAACAAAATCCAATGATTTGACAAAACAAATGAAATCATTATTTGTCAGTTTAGAAATCAGTCCATTAATGTTCCAATGTAAAAAAGAAAGATGCTTTGGTCTTTCATTATAGTTGTTATTTACATGATCATCATCATCAGTGTTAACAGAAGTCAGTCCATTAATGTTCCAGTGTAAGAAAGACAAATGCTTCGGTCTTTCATTGTAGTTGTTATTTACATGATCATCATCATCAGTATTTAACAGAAATCAGTCCATTGATGTTCCAATGTAAGAAAGAAAAATGCTTTGGTCTTTCATTATAGTTGTTATTAACATGATCATCATCATCAGTGTTATCCTTCATTCTAGTTGTTATTGACATGATCATCATCACCAGTCTTATCCTTCATTCTAGTTGTTATTGACATGATCATCAGCATCAGTGTTATCCTTCATTATAGTTGCTATTGACATGATCATCATCATCAGTGTTATCCTTCATTATAGTTGTTATTAACATGATCATCAGCATCAGTGTTATCCTTCATTATAGTTGTTATTGACATGATCATCATCACCAGTCTTATCCTTCATTCTAGCTGTTATTGACATGATCATCAGCATCAGTGTTAACAGAAATCCGGTGCCTGTCATGCATTGCACCTTACAACACGCCTGTGTCATGTTGTAGTTCACACGGTACGGTGACAACATGAGACCATCACATTAACTGCTCTCTGCTTTGGAAATCACGTCTCCAATGGAGAGAGAGAGAGAGAGAGAGAGAGAGAGAGAGAGAGAGAGAGAGAGAGAGAGAGAGAGGGATGGAAGGAGAGAGCTAGAGAGAGAGAGAGAGAGAGAGAGAGAGAGAGAGAGAGAGAGAGAGAGAGAGAGAGAGAGAGCAAACCGGAGGGAATATCGAAAACAGTGTGTCGACATCGCAAACAAATAAGAGAAATAATTAAACAAGAAATGTAAGAAACAGGATATGAGGGGTTAGGGAGGACAAGGAGGAGGGGTGAGGGTGGGGGATAGGTAGCAGGGTGGGGGGGGGGTGGGGGCGCGGGAAGCAAGCAAGGGTGGATGGGGGGGGGGGGAGGGACAAGGCGGATGAAGAAAAAAATAATGGAAGAACAAGCATGTGTTAGAGCCAACTACAGCCCCATAGACCATATGTTTACACTATATTCTTTGGTATAAAAGTATCTACTCTGTAATACGAAGCTGTATGTTGCATTTGTACATATCAAGAAGGCCTTTGACTCTGCAAATAGGTATGCTCTGTGGAATGTACATCGTAAACGCGGGGTTCATAGTAAATTTTACACGGCAATTAGAGGTGTCTGCAACTCAGTGCTTGCATGTGTGCTTGTGAAGAGTGAGTGTTCAGATTTTATCTTTTGCTTGTCCAAATAGATGCCTGTTGAGTCCAGAGGGTTTTTTTCTTTTGTTTGTTTGTTTTTTTTTTGTATAAAGGCGTTGGTTTTGGAATTGTCCAGTTAACGAAGACATGGTATCCAGAGGACACCTGGAGCAGTTGCCATATTTTAATAAATGCATGCTGACGATATTGTTCTTCTGTCCGGAACAGTTGTATGTTTGCAAAATCAACTCTATGATTTGAAAGAAGAAGCGGATCGTTTATGTTTATCAGTTAACTTGGATAAGACGAATATAGTGGTCTGTAGAGTGGGGCCCACCAATCAGTGCATACAAAATGGTTTTATGGAAATGCAGACGTTCTAGTAATCAATTCATATAAATATTTAGGACTGACATTTTCAACAAAATTAACGTTCCGTTACACATGGGAAGAATCTCTTAGAAAAGGGCAGAAAGATGTTATTGAAATTCTGAAATCCCTACGAAAACTGACTT
>JADBJO010003751.1:35000-37500 GCA_016801955.1 Conus betulinus
GGGGGGGGGGGGGGGAGAGAGAGAGAGAGAGAGAGAGAGAGAGAGAGAGAGACTGGCACTGACGCTGACACACCGACATCTTTTATTGACATTGGCTAATAGCCTTCATGTCAAGGGAATACAATGTCTTTTTCTTTACATTTATCAACTTTTTTTTTGCAAAGAAGGAAAAACAAAAGCAGAACTGCGAATTGTGCGTCTAGGCAACTAAAATAAAATTAAGATTTTTTTTTTTTTTTCCTTTTCCGTCCGTCATTTATGTTTCCTGTCTTTGTACTAGCACATAAAGATTGTCACACAACAGCCATTCCCTGCACACACGCATTCTGATCTATCCTGTCCCCCATCGACTGGCACGCACGCGTTTATACCCTCATCTTGCCTTCTTTCCCCTCACACACATTCTCCACACATATCATTTATCTGGCTTGATGTTATGAAAACCAGTGACGGAACCATCAAGTTTCAACGTCAAGTAAGTATTCTCAACATTAAAAGACAATGACTGATAGCCTTTCAGGTTACGAACTTTTATTCATTCATAATTTTCTGCCATAATTATCCATAGAGCTTCTGTTACAAGTTTTGCCAGCATCATTTACAATGTTTTCATTATTTGTTTGCAAAATATTGCTGCTAAGGTTTTGATTCTTGACCGTTTTATGATCAAAGAGTCCTGGTTTGTTTCTAATGTTTCCATGAGCGGGACTATTGAACAAAAAAATGTAAATTGTCTGCTGTAATTGCCACATCATTACACAATGGACATGAATCGTCATTAACAACATGAATTGAATACCTTTTGTTAGCATTTAATCCCACTGTTCTATTTCTGAATCTCGCAAGGATGACTGTTTGCCACCGATTAGATCCTGAATCTACTTTTCCGCCTCCAAGTTACTTTTGAAGGATAGGAACCAAGAATATTGACAATGTTCTTCTAGTTGGCTATGCCAGTTTTGTTTATACGAGGAAATCAATCTGTCTTTGAATTCAGGCAGAAAGGCAGTTTCGTTTCCGACTCCCTGATGTAACCACGCTATTGTTAAACCATTCTTTAGTAACACTTTACTTGTATTAGAGACCCAGTTGGTATTTCCTAACTCACATTGTTGCAGAATCATGTCGTAGGATTGTCTGCCCAGTCTAGCTACTGGTAATCGTGTAACTTTACACAGCGTCTAACACACTTTACAATGCATCTGATGTACAAAGGGTATCTTCACGTTTCACCGAAAGCTATTTTGTTTGACGAGTGAACCAGAATGTTCAGAAAACGTTTGATTGCATGTATGTGCACTCTTTTCTATTGTTAGATTTTCTTCTAGTCCCCATATATTTCAGCACCATACGTAAGAATCGGTTCAATCTGGGTATCAATTACCTTCCAAAATATATATGTGGATCGGTAGTAATTAATTTCTTCACTTCTATCACTCATTTTTTTTTTTTTTTTTGCCTCTTCTACCTGCTTCAGAACTACCTTAATTCCAACACAATTTTGTTATGAAAATAGTTAGGTATTTGTACGAATAGGTTACTTTCACCTCAGAATTACCACACACCACCTAACTTCATTCTTCGCCTAATTTGACGTTGAAACCTTTACGAAACACAAGGATACCGATTTTAGCAAGGTTTACTGTCAACTGTAATTTATCAGCTTCACGTTTTAAAATATTCGATTTTTGTTGGGGCATCAGTTGACGGATCAATGGAACACCTTGGGCGGTGACTCCCCCCCCCCCCCCCCCCCCCTTTTTTTTTTCCCCTTTTATCCTCTTTTTTACCATCTAAAGCCAAAATCCACCTCTTAATTTTGTTGGTGCTTGACACCGTCCTGTTCATCTGCCAAAGAACCAAAAAGCGAAAAAAAGAAAAAACAATTTCCACTACTAACTTTTTTTCTTTTCTTTTTTTTTTTCAACCAGTCTCTTACACACCATGCAGGGTAGGTATGTTCTTTTTACAAATGGACATATTCTTGCTGATTTCAGTGTCTGTGTGTTTGATGCTAAATGTTCATGTTTTGTTCACGTTTTGTTCATGTTTGATACTAAATGTTCATGTTTGATACTAAATGTTCATGTTTTGTTCATGTTTTGTTCATGTTTGATACTAAATGTTCGTGTTTTGTTTGTTTTGTTTGTGGTGAACTGGCATACTCTGATACTGTGCTGCTTATATAAACAAAACATCAGACAGACAGAGAAAAAGAAGAAGAAAAAAAAAAAGAAGAAAGGAAGGAAGGAAGGGGAGAGGAAGAAGGAAAGAAGACAAAAACGAAAAAGAAATCGTAGCTGTGTAAAAAGCAAACGAAACAACAACAACAAAATAAATATCCAGTAGTTTGCAAGATAAGGATTTCCGTTCGCCCCCTCCGTTCTCTCCTATGTGTCTGAACGTTCCCCGAAAGCCCTCCTTTGAACGAAAGACGAAAGAACCTAAGAATGACCGAAGGAACGAGCAAACATGGGAACGAAAGGATGAATAAGTTTTG
>JADBJO010003751.1:45000-57500 GCA_016801955.1 Conus betulinus
GGATCCTGTGGGATTTACATATATTCTAATACAGAGCAAGTTCAACGGCTGTCTGTGTGTCTGTGAGTCAACACAATTGTTTTTTTCCGAGAGTTTGTGTTCATTTCTTTCTTCTTCGTGAATGCTTTTGCAAGTGTGTGTGAGATAACATCGCGTTCAATACAGATACCCTTTTTTTTTTCTGCCACTCATTTCAGAAAGAGTTCTACTTTAGATTCTCACTGTCTTCTCAGGACAACAACAGAGAACTATGTTTTGCACTTCGTCTTTCAGTGTGGCTAGGCTGAGTAGCTAGATTGTCTGTTGCCATAAATTCAAACGACAAAAAAAAAAACACCTGCAAGCCATGTGTTGGATTTCGTGCCCGTTTTTATTGAATCAAACATTATACAAAAAAAAATGTCCTTTGAGCCGCTGTTAAAACTTCAATCATTTGGATATTCCCCATTAAAAGTGTATGATTGTTAACATGCTTAGTTTTCAAATGAAGATAATGACAACAAAAACAAAACAAACAGAAATGAAATGATGGTAACATAATGATAACAGTAACGATGATGATGATGATGATGATGATGATGATGATATTAACAACATTATCATGTACAATAACAGCAACATAAACAGCAACAACAATGATAATTATAAGAGGTAAGGTAAGATAATGTTGCTTATAGCCCAGCCGACCGCAAAGATAATTGTAAGAAGAAAGAGGAGGAGAACAATAGCAATTGTTGGAGGACTTGTAATAGTAGTAGCAGTACTTGTAGTAGTAGCAGCAGCAGCAGCAGCAGTAGTAGTAGTAGCAGTATAGTAGTAGTAGTAGTAGTAGTAGTAGTAGTAGAGGTGGTAACAGGGCCTGAAAATGAATAAAGGAATTGTCCGATTTACAGTTGACATAATGACTGTTTTACACTGGTTTACAATGAAAGCATATACGGGTATACTTATGAATACAATGCAAAAATGCATTCCCAACGCACTCAATGTATTCAACGTCTCAAAGTTTGAATGAATTCAAACAAGAGCAAAAAAAAAAAAAAAGTCCAAGATGTACCAACTTTCAGCCATTTCTTTTTCTCCAGGGTAGAAATTTCTGGAGACTAGAATGTCGCATTGGAAAGCGAAAGGTGAGAAATTTGTATCGAACGACGTGTAAGATTTGCCTGCCTGTCAGCCTGCCTGTGTGTCCGTCTGCTTGCCTGCTTCTCGGTCTGTTTGTCCGCCGGTCTCCTGGCCTACCAGAGTGTCTGTCTGTCTGTCTGCTTGTTTGGTTGCATGTATACTTCAATTTCTGTTCGCTTCATTTTTCTTTTTTTCTATCTTTGTCACTGCACATAAATATCTGTGACATCTCTCTCTCTCTCTCTCTCTCTCTCTCTCTCTCTCTCTCTCTCTCTCTCTCTCTCTCTCTCTCTCTCTCTACATGAACTGGGTTTCGGATATGCCTGGTTAAATTAGGGAGTAGGAGGCGCGCGCGCGCGCGCGCGCGCGCAAAACACACACACACACACACACACACACACACACACACTCACACACTCACACACACACACACACACACACACACGCGCGCGCGCGCGCGCGCGCGCACGCACGCATGCATACATGCACACAAAACACACACACACACACACACACACACACACACACACACACACACACACAAACTCACTCACTCACTCATTCACTCACTCACACACCACACACACACACACACACACACACACACACACACACACACACACACACACACACATCCTTCACACACACACACACACACACACACACACACACACACACACACACACACACACATACACACACACACACACACACACACATCCTTCACACACACACACACACACACACACACACACACACCACACACACACACACACACACACACTCACTCACACACACACACACACACACACACACACACACACACACACACACACACACACACACACACACATCTTACCAAGCAATGCCCCACGTAACACCCCCCACCCTCTCCTTTCTCTGTCGGTATCTTTCCATCGTTCCCTTGCTCGTCTTCGCATTTCAGAGTGTGTGTGTAAATGACATAATCATATTGCTATCTCTGTGTGTCAAGGCAGTGAAATCTCTCACAAAAGACACACCCTCTCTCTCTCTCTCTCTCTCTCTCTCTCTTCTCTCTCTCTCTCTGTCTCTCTCTCTCTCTCTGTGTTACTGAATGTATGCACTTTTTTTTGATCTGTGTATTCTTAATGGAGTGTGTAAAGGCGACCATGAAGGTTGCTACACACAGCTGACTCTGCATGCAGCGTTGGCGGTTATTTCATATTCTCCAATGAACGTTTTTTGCTTTGTTTGATTCATGCAGGCTAAGTATCTTAGAACGTATCGACTCAGCTACTGCTGGTCTTCATCAGCCCCGACTGACTGGTAGTTGTGGTGGGTGTTGGTGTCCTCTGAGTTGTCCTCACTGGTGGAGTGATAGGTGTTCAGCGCACTCTTGTAAATGGGGGGCAGGTCATAGCCACAGTCTCTGTTCAAACTTGGTTTTCTCTCCCTGATTTCTATTGCTTCTCTCACTTTCCTTTTAGTGAACTGTGATTCAGCTGCAATTATTATGGTGGCTTGAAACTTGTTGGTATGGTGGGTTGTTGTTGTCAGATGTTCATAATATGCAGAAGAGGTTTTGGGTAGTGTGTTGATTTAGCCATGTTTTCAAAGGCCGACCAGTTTCTCCAATACAGTCCTCACTGCACTTCTCACACTGAATGTGATACACCACACCACGTTTCTTTTCCAGCTCTGTTCTGTCCTTGACTTTTGCAACCTGTGATCGTATGGAATTCACTGGTTTGTGTAATACTTGAACGCCATCTTGGCTGAAAGTCCTTGACAGGCGCTCTCTTACTTCCTTCATTCTTTCCATTTCTCACGCAACGAGCATGTTGCGTGTAACGTCCGTCCATACCAATGGCCAAACTGACCTTCTCTTCCGAAAGTTGGTGATGGGATTTGACGTGTGTGCAAGATGTTCCCTATCGACCAAATCCAGCTGGAACTCTCTACTTAGCTTCTGCTGTTGGTTTGAGTACCCTGGTCTTTTCCTTCCCGAGAAATCGACAGACGTTTCACGACATTATGGACAGACGTATCGACAGACGTTCCACGACATTATGGACAGACGTGTGTTGACAGACGTTCACGACATTATGGACAGACGTGCTGACAGACGTTCCACGACATTATGGACAGACGTGCTGACAGACGTCCACGACATTATGGACAGACGTGCTGACAGACGTTCACGACATTATGGACAGACGTGCTGACAACCCTCTGGCTCCAGGATGTTTTGGTCACGGTTTTTTTGCTCGGAACGACATTGCCTTAATCTGATGGCCAGACTGACGTACATCTCAGTCTTGTAGATGCAGCGCTTTCCCAGTCTTGCTTCACAATCAGATTGATGCGCTCCCTGGTCATTACCGTAATTCCCTATGCCTGTGAGACGTGGACTCTGACAGCTGAACTGGAGAGGATTCAGGCATTAGCGATGAGATGCCTCCGCAAGATCTTTGGCATCTCATACAAAGACCGCATTACCAGAGAAGTGCAAGCCATTGGACTATACGATGATCTTTTGCACGGTGTGAAAAGAAGGAAAATGAGGTGGTATGGTCATGTATCAAGATCAACAGGACTTGCCAAAGCCATCCTACAAGGAGCAGCGCGAGGAGGCAGAAGGAGAGGAAGACAGAGAAAGAGATGGGCTGACACTCTCAGTGCATGGACTGGCCTCACGCTCAGCCACTGCCTAAGAGCGTTTGAAAACCAGGGAGAAGTGGAGCAGGCTGCTTGCAAAAGTCCTCTGCGGCGCCCAGCCGTCTCCAAGACTGCGGGGTAGGTGACGGGGTATAGGTGAGTGCCATCTCAGTCTCACGCCACTCGTGCAGAGGATGATTCCTGTCTGTTTCGTTCAGTTCTGGAAGATCTTCTGCGCGCTCCCAACCGTCCATTCCATTCCGTGGATTGTGCTTCCATGCTTTGAAATGACTCAGGTGTTCCAGGGCATAGCATGCCGCCTGCTGCCGTGTAGAGCGTCGTCTTTGGAGTCTCTGGTGACGTTTTCTCTGGCTGTACTCGGCCTATTAACGATCTCTTTAAGCGATTGGTTTTGTGCCTCCGTGCGGATTGTCCCGCGGGCAAGCGCTGCTTTGCCTGAGCTACGGACATGTTGGACAGTGGTGTTTGCTCCAGCGAGATGGACACGCATAGCTCTCACATTTCGGCCATTTCACCAGATTTGCTTTGGAATGCCAGAGGCCCTATACAGATGTGAGAGGAAACTGATTGGAAGATGGGACATACGCCAAGATTCACCTTAGCTGACTTTTTTTTTTCTTTTTTTTTTTTTTTGGTGTGCTCTTTCCTTGCTGTAACGCCTTGCTGGAATGCCTTCTGGACTCTTTCAGCATCCTCTTCTTCCTCTGTCTGGTATAGCTAATTCCCCGATTTCATATCTTTGCCATTCTTTCTTTTTTTTTTCTTTTCTATACCTTTTCTTTCTCTTTTCCCTTTTTTTCTCTGTTTCATCCTCTGCGCTACTTCAGTGGCATAGTCTCACGCTCCTTAAGTTACACACACACACACACACACACACACACACACACACACGCACGCACGCACGCACGCACGCACGCACGCACGCACGCACGCGCACGCACGCACGCACGCACACACACACACACACACACACACCTGTTCACAGCCACGTTAGATTTGCTGACGCCAGCAATCCACCCGGAACAGTCAACATCAAGTCATCATAAGGCAACCCAACGAAGGAGACACCGCACTGCTGCCGAGTCACTTCGGTGGTGTGCAGCGGTGCCTGGTGGGATGCAACACACACAGGCCACCGTCTTCACCTTTCTTAGACGATTCCACAGTTGCAGGTTTTGAACATCTGTGTGTGTGTGCGTGTGTGGGTGTGTGTGTGTGTGTGTGTGTGTGTGTGTGTGTGTGTGTGTGTGTGTGTGTGTGTGTGTGTGTGTGTTCTCGCTGAATACACCGTTTTCATCCCATTGTGTGCATTGCATGTGTTTGCTTTTTTCAGCATTTTTCTTCCTCTGCCTCCTCACACTGGGTCTTCTCTTCACATTCCTGAATGTGTGGAACACGCAGACTATCAAGGACCTAAACGACACCAGCACAAGGTATGAATACAACCATTAGATTAGTCAGAGAGAGAGAGAAAAAAAAGAGCATGAGGGGTGTTTTTAATGAATATTTTCTGAAATAATTGCCCTCACATCATCTCGTATGTATTTACATCTCTAACAAAATGGTTTGTGTGTGTATGTGTGTGTGTGTGTGTGTGTGTGTGTGTGTGTGTGTGTGTGTGTGTGTGTGTGAGAGAGAGAGAGAGAGAGAGAGAGAGAGAGAGAGAGAGAGAGAGAGAGAGAGAGAGAGAGAATCTGTACCCTGTCAGATCCAGAATGAGATCTCACAAAGTTTACCGAAACACGAAGGAAGCGGGAGAGGATGGGTGAAATGGAGGAGATGATCAGTAAACGGTTTTTTTTCTTTTCTTTCTTTGTTCCTCTTTTTTATTTTTAAAGTTATTTCCCCTGTAGCTACGCGCCTCTCTAGCTTAAAAGAGGTGGAAAAACAACCATCAGGCGTTTGTATCATCTGCATTCTTTTCATCACGACTGTTTGGTTTTTTTTTTGTTTGTGTGTGTGTGTGTGTGTGTTGGGCCTTTTCTTTGCTCAAGACAGAGACAACGTGCCCGCATGACCTGGACTGAATTTATTCACCACATGCTTTTGTACACACGTGTCTGATGTCAATTGGTCTGGATGTTTTATGAGGTCAGGATCGGCGGATTCATGTAAAAACTCCAGCCATGTCCTTTTTCAATCGATCCGAACAGAGAAACTAACGACTCTGGTTACAAGTTCACGGTCTAAAAGTACCGCAGAAGAATCACAAACCAACGCTCAGAGACCACTGCAATGGTCCCTAAACAAGAGCGTGTACTTAAAAACAAACAAACAAACAAAAAAAAAACCATTGGGCTGGCATGAACTTGAATTGTACGGCATTGGTATGAAACTGTGTTGCTTGGTGTTTTGGTGTAAAGCTGTGTTGTTTTTGGTATGAATCTCTGTGTGTTGTTTTGGTTTGAAGTTGTGCTGTTTTGGTATAAAGCTGTGTTGTTTTGGGTATGAATCTGTGTTGTTTGGGTATGGATCTGTGTTGTTTTGGTAGAAGTTGTATGGGTGTTAATGTGTAGTTGCGTTGCATCGGCAAGAAAGTGTGTATCACGGATGTGAAGTTGTGTGTTACATTGGTGACACTGGTGTGAAGCTGTGTGTCTTTGGTATCATGCTGTTGGGGCCTTGGTATGACTTTGTGTGTTCTTAGCATGAAGCCTTTGGGCATCGGTCTGAAGATGTGTGGCATCGTCTCATCACGTGTGTGTGTATGTGTGTGTGTGTGTGTGTGTGTGTGTGTGTGTGTGTGTGTGTGTGTGTGTGTGTGTGTGTGTGTGTGTGTGTGTGTGTGTGTGTGTGTGTGTGTGTGTGTGTGTGTGTGTGTGTGTGTCGGGGGGGGGGGGGGGGGGGTTGTGTGTATGTGTGCGTGTGTGTGTGTGTGTGTGTGTGTGTGTGTGTGTGTGTGGTCAGTTACAGTACTTTTTCATGATTGTATGGTTGTTTGCATGGACTGTGCAGCGCAAACCTGGCTGCAAGCAGCTGGTCAGCCCACTGGACAGCCGAAGGCCCGGAGGAAAGAGGTCAAGACAGAAGTGGAGGAATTGCTGCAAGTGTTACAGTCTAGAATTCAAAGTAAGTTGCCTTATTTTACACATACATTTCGCGCGAAAAGAGAATGAACACGACTGACTGAAAAAAAAACAAAAAAAACAAAAAAAAACAACAACAACAAAAATTGTTGCAAAAGAAAAAAAAAGAAGAAAAGAAAACAGAAATCAACAGACGACGTTCTTGAACGGTAACTGAAATTAGTGTGTGTAACCATTATGGTTGTACGCTATTACCAAAGAGCGACAACTCTCGCTAGCTGTCGCACACGAAAGCGCGTCTGTGTATTTGATGACATGTAGTATGTTGGAACAACAGCCAGGGACTACAAGATCTGAAATGTAAATATAAATGGAAGAAAAACTGACAAAAGAGCCTGAATTGGTGCCAGAATATGGTGATGAATGAGGTTTGAAAGTAATTTGTATCGGGAGAAACTTTCTGTCACGTTAGGTACTGGACGATCAGATATCCCTCTACCATTTACCAACCAAGCGCAGTAGGTGCAGGTCTACATCATACAAGCTAACAAAAGACATTCTGATGCTGTGGTTTTAAGGGATCTTTTGTCTATGGGTATTAAAGAGGGACTTGAGAACATAAACAAAAAAATAGTGTCACTTATCTGAAGCGCTAGCGAAAAAAAAAAAAAAAAAAAAGAAGAGAGGAAGAAAAGAAGAAAAAGCACTTCAAGAAATTGTCTCAGTGAAGACTGTTAACAAATCCATGCTGACTGCAATGAATCAGCTGAATGATAACAATTTAAACACCAATACTTAATCAACATCTATTGAAAAAAAAATGACATGGAAAATATCACGTTCGTTTTTTTTTTTTTTTAATGCTTCCAGGCCAACAGTAAAATTCTGTCAGTTCTTTTGTATAAACCTAATATGAATAGTGACAAGATTTCTGTGATTAAAAACAAACTTTCTGACTCGGTTATCTCCTAAGTGTCTCCTAATTCCACACACAATGCTGCTGTGCTGTCAAGAGAAACATGTTTTGTTGTACTGCTGGTAACAGTCTCAACCTTGCAGCTCCTGTTATGTCTGAACTACCTCTTACATTCTCACCTCGTAGGTAACTCCATGCCAGTTTCCAAAACCTTTCAAATCGCAAAAAAAATCAACCCCAGTTCGTAGATTAGACGACATCGCTGATTGTCATAATTTCAAGGCCGATTTCTGTGTTGTCTGTTCCATCAAAACTTACAGAAGATCGCAGAAAGAATGTTTTCACAATCCTTTTGACAAATTTAACTTGTTTCATCCAAATTATCATGGTCCCAAGAACTATTTTTAGATTTAACGAAAACGTTTCCAGTTTTCACGTGTATCTCCAGAGTAGACTTTTTCCTCTTTGTTGTTGTTGTTGTTGTTTTTTTTACATTATCGGTTTTGTTTTGTCAGACACCCCCCCCCCCCCCTCTCTTCATTCTTGCCAGTTGGCAATACAGAAAGTAGTTAGTTCGTCTAGTTCTTCGTTGATTTTTTTTTAAAATTTTGATGTTAGTCTTCACCTTCACTCCTTAATCCATTTCATGTTCCTTTCCAGATTACTCCGGGCCTAAACTCGATTGGAAAAAGAACATATGCAAGAAAACCTCACTGGCTGTAAGTTGCAACCGTTTTTATTTACACCCATTCACTTGCAAGATGAAGGTCAGTGCACTCCAAAGAGAAGGAAACTAGCAGCATGCCTTGGTGCTAGGCCCTCAACGAAAAAAAGGTAGGTCTTTGACCCGAAGAATACCTGTATCACATCGGGCAGTACGACAAAGGTAGATCTGGACGTGGTAGGATACCTGCGACACACTGTCTTAGGTGAGATGTCAAAGGAATATCTATGAAACTCGTTCAACAAAGTTCATGCTGTTTACACTGTGTCGCCAGTATGATATGACACACTGAGGCCTTGAATAGGGAAATTTCCATAGCATACTTGATAGAAGGTGAGAAAGCTGGGTCCTTAATCAGAGGAATACCTGTAGCACGATGTGTTGTATCGGAGGGTCCTGGATAGGAAGACTGCACGTGCCACGTTGTGTAGTATGTTATCCGAAGGTAGGCCCTAAATCGGGAGAATACCTGTATCATCCTGCGTAATCTGAGATGCAATAGGCAAGTCCTGAATCAACAGAATACCTATATCTCCCTGCGTAATATAACATGCAAAACGTAAGTCCCAAAATCAACAAAATACCTATATCACCCTGCGTAATATAACATGCAAAACGTAAGTCCTGAATCAACAAATACCTGTATCACCCTGCGTCATATAAGATGTGAAAGGTAAGTCCTGAATCAACAAAATACCTGTATCACCCTGCGTCATATAAGATGTGAAAGGTAAGTCCTGAATCAACAAAAATACCTGTATCACCCTGCGTCATATAAGATGTGAAAGGTAAGTCCTGAATCAACAAAATACCTGTATCACCCTGCATCATATAAGATGTAAAAGGTAAGTCCTGAATCAACAAAATACCTGTATCACCCTGCGTCATATAAGATGTGAAAGGTAAGTCCTGAATCAACAAAATACCTGTATCACCCTGCGTCATATAAGATGTGAAAGGTAAGTCCTGAATCAACAAAATACCTGTATCACCCTGCCTAACATAAGATGTAAAAGGTAAGTCCTGAATCAACAAAATACCATCATCACCCTGCATAACATAAGATGCAAAAGTTAAGTCCCGAATCAACGCAACACCTACATCACACTGTGTAATATAAATGGGTCCTGTAGTAAAACAATACCAAAGCACTTCTGGCAGTGGTTGTATTGTACCCTGATACAGCCTGATAAACAGATGTGAAGAAATGTAAGTTGAAATTCATGGATGGATGAAGGAGATCCCAGACCATCCAGAACTCCATGCATTTCTTTCAAACCCATGCTATGAGAAAAGCAGGTATGCTCCTGTCCGCCCAAAGCCGTACAGCAGCCCCTTGTCATCATGTACACAGCTGATGGTCAGTTTTCCGTTCAGAACTGTTCCCAGTTTGACCGAACTGTTGAACGGGTTCAAGTTTAGAATAAGGCTCTGGGATGTCTCGGCTTGTTTTGTTTTATCAACCAGGAAGACGGGTGACAATCTCTCCACCTGCTTCACGTTCATTAATCCCTCTGATAATACTGCTTCCGGCATTTCAGCGTCCACAACTGGCCTAAAGCCATCCGTTGCACATTTTTCTTTTTCTTTCTTTCTTTTTTCTTTTTTCTTTCTTTTTCTCACTTCTGTGAGTGTTTTCACACAAGCCCAGTCATTCATTCATTGCCATTTTTGCGCCTTTCACCATATGAAGAATCAATTTGTCAAATGTTATTTCCTTTCAGTGTCGTACAAAATGCGCGTCTTCTTCCTCTTTGAGAGTGCAAGGGAGACAGCTCTACGCTTGGTTACTGGATTGCGGAAGAATTGCTTCCCTTGTGACTGCTACTGCGTTTCAGCTAGTTTCCAGCCACCATTTCTGGCCTTGTAACAAAGGGGACACGACCAGAACCGGAGAGGATCTGGAACAGTAGTAGCCTTTGACTACATAGAGCCAACATATCTCAAAGAATTCTGGACACATGTATAAACGTATGGTTAAGCAGAAGAGGCTACCAGAACGGAGGTGGAGGAATTTTCCTACAGTTGATGGATGGAACTTCTGTCCAACAGGTCATCCTGACCAGAAAGTTCTCAACGAACTTCAAGGCTGAGGCAGATGCACGACAGTCAGCAGCTAGAACGCTGTATGAGAATAGAGGGGCCATGCGTCCCAGAGTCGTCAGCTTTTCCGATGCTTTGTCAGTACTGCAGGCTCTTAAAACTCCTCGAAACAAGGAGCTCAACTCCCTGGTCTCTGCCTTGGCCATTCTGTTGTATCCACCGAGAATACCGACATCCAGTGGATACCCTCACACTGCAACATATCTGGCGATGAGGAAACTGACCAACTGACAAATGAAGGAGGACAGCAGCCTCAACAGGAGCAGGAAGTCCTCTTTGTGGAAGCCAAAAGTGCTATCAAAAAGAAGCAGAACATACGGCTTGACCAGCACCCAGACTTCAACAAGAAGGATGCATACTACCTGCTGCCCAGTCCAAACCAAGTGAGCATTGTGAGACTGAGGTCAGGGCATTCCAGACTCAAAAACACCACATGTTCACAAAATTCCACATTGACAAGTCTTCAGGGTGTCCAGGTGATACAGCCCAATGATTGTGGAATACTTCCTGCAGGACTGTCCCAAACAGAAAAAAAAAGCTGAGGGCAGAGGCCTGGGCTGCTGAGACATCAACAAGGGAGAAACTCTATGGCTGTCTGTGACAGGAGGGCCTCTGCCATACAGCAGCCTTCGGCAGTAACTCTGGTGTTCCTGTCTGAGTGTATGAAGAAGAAGAGAAAAAAAAGAAGCCAGTTTCTCCCTCCAGGTCTTCATTCCCATGTTTTCTTTTTCACCAGATACCTTTATCTTTAAGTAAGGAGTAAAGAATTTGTTGGTGTCTGGGAGAAGGCCAAGCCTAGATTGATATGAGTTCGATGTGGTCACATACTTATTTCAATTCATCACCAGAGAGCTGATTAGTAGCCGGAATTTCCGACCATGAACATTTTCGATTTTTTTTTGTTTACGTTGACGTTTGTGATGCCAAGATTCTTGCACGTCTTTCCACCACCATGAATCCGTGTTGGTTTTGAGAAGCATGCAGCTTATATCTGCCTTTGTTTTCACCAGCAGCTTGGCTCTGCCTTTGTGTTCACTAGCAGCTTATGTCTGCCTTTGTGTTCACTAGCAGCTTATGTCTGCCTTTGTGTTCACTAGCAGCTTATGTCTGCCTTTGTGTTCACTAGCAGCTTATGTCTGCCTTTGTGTTCACTAGCAGCTTGGTTCTGCCTGTGTGTTCACTAGCACTTGGTTCTGCCTTTGTGTTCACTAGCAGCTTGGGTCTGCCTTTGTGTTCACTAGCAGTGTCTGTTTTGAGGAGGAAGAAGACAGTTGCATGCAGGGGCGCCAATCCTTTGCTACAACTTCGCCTTGGTCTCCGTGCAAAGCAAGTTTTGTTCCCGGTGTCTTTGAAAGTCAGCAATTGTTTTCCTGTCTTGGGCCAGCAACAACCATGTCTCTGAATTTTGCAAGCAACAACAGAGACAATCTTGGGGGGGGGGGGGGGGGTCTCTTGATTTTTGGTCATGAGACACCCAGACACAACTTGCGGATCGTTGGCCAGCAGGTCTGTGCGCCAGGCGCTTTTGGAGAATGCCAGTCATGTCCCTTGGAGAATGCCAGTCATGTCCCTTGGAGAATGCCAGTCATGTCGCTTGGAGAATGCCAGTCATGCTCCTTGGAGAATGCCAGTCATGTTCTTACCTGTGTTTCCAGCTGTCAGGAATCAGATTGTCAGCAGCGGCTGATGAGGAGAATGCCAGTCATGCTCCTGCCTGTGTTTCCAGCTGTCAGGAATCGGATTGTCAGCAGCGGCAGATGAGGAGAATGCCAGTCATGTTCCTGCCTGCCAGTGTTTCCAGCTGTCAGGAATCAGATTCTCAGCAGCGGCAGATGAGGAGAATGCCAGTCATGTTCCTGCCAGTGTTTCCAGCTGTCAGGAATCAGATTCTCTCAGCAGCGGCTGATGAACTACAGGATCCTGTCGGGGTGTGGTGACATATGAC
>JADBJO010003751.1:62500-70000 GCA_016801955.1 Conus betulinus
TTCCAACGCTTTTTTCTACCTGACCAACATCAAACTTTCCAACGCTTTTTCTACCCGGTCCAACATCAGATTTTCCAACGCTTTTTTCTACCTGGACCAACATCAGACTTTCCAACGCTTTTTCTACCTGGACCAACATCAAACTTTCCAACGCTTTTTCTACCCGGTCCAACATCAGACTTTCCAACGCTTTTTCTACCTGGACCAACATCAAACTTTCCAAACGCTTTCTCTACCTGGACCAACATCAAACTTTCTAACGCTTTTTTTACCTGCTTCAACATCAGACTTTCCAACGCTTTTTCTACCTGGACCAACATCAGACTTTCCAACGCTTTTTTCTACCTGGACCAACATCAAACTTTCCAACAACGCTTTTTCTACCCGGTCCAACATCAGACTTTCCAACGCTTTTTCTACCTGGACCAACATCAAACTTTCCAACGCTTTTTCTACCTGGACCAATATCAAACTTTCCAACGCTTTTCTCTACCCGGTCCAACATCAGACTTTCCAACGCTTTTTTCTACCTGCTTCAACATCAAACTTCCCGACGCTTTTTCTACCTGGACCAACATCAAACTTTCCAACGCTTTTTCTACCTGGACCAACATCAGACTTTCCAACGCTTTTTCTACCTGGACCAACATCAAACTTTCCAACGCTTTTCTACCTGGACCAACATCACACTCTCCAACGCTTTTTCTACCTGGACCAACATCAAACTTTCCAACGCTTTTTCTACCTGGACCAACATCAAACTTTTCCAACGCTTTTCTACCTGGACCAACATCAAACTTTCCAACGCTTTTTTCTACCTGGACCAACATCAAATTTTCCAACGCTTTTTTCTACCTGGACCAACATCAAACTTTCCAACGCTTTTTCTACCTGGACCAACATCAAACTTTCCAACGCTTTTTCCACCTGCTTCAACATCAAACTTCCCGACGCTTTTTCTACCTGGACCAATACCAAATTTTCTAAGGCTTTTCTCTGCCTAGTGCAATACCAAACTTTCCAACGCTTTTCCTCCTTAAACCAATACCAAAATTTCCAACGCTTTCTCTGCCCGATCCAACATTAAACTGTTCAACGCTTTCTCTACTTGGACCAATACCAAATTTTCCAATGCTTTCTGTATTTGGTCCAACATCAAATTTTCAACGCTTTCTCTGCAAGGACCAATACCAAATTTTCCAACGCCTTCTCTGCCCAGCATAATACCGAACTTTCCAATGCTTTCTCTACTAAACCTCCTTTGCCCATGTCGCTGTAGAAATGTGAAGCGGCTACGATTTTATTTATGCAGAATCTAATCTCATTCTGTCATCCTTTCATAGATACTGTGCTGATTTATGTTCTGTCCAATCTGCATCTTGCCTTTGATCGAGCAATTAAAAAAAATTGAATCTAACTTCCCCATTGTCCTCTCTCTCTCTCTCTCTCTCTCTCTCTCTCTCTCTCTCTCTCCTCTCTCTCTCTCTCTCTGTCTCTCTCTCTCTCCTTCCTTTTGTTAATTGGGCTTCCGTCTTTGCATTGCTCACTTTTCTCTCCTATTGAGGGCATATCATTCATTTTTTTCCGTTAAGAATATCACACACTCACACACACACACACACACACACACACACACACACACACACACACACACACACACACGCACACACACACACACACACGCATTATGTTCTGATTCTTGCACCGCAGAAAAAATACTTTCCTCTACTTTAACTGCAAAGACGTCTTTTTGTTTGTTAGCGCGTATGCATTAAGTTTTAATATTGACTGCAGTTAATATCACAGTGTGCTAAATGTCAGCCAAGTTTATTAATTCTTAAACGATTAGCATACTCAGTGTGATGTGATGTGTGTGTGTGTGTGTGTGTGTGTGTGTGTGTGTGTGTGTGTGTGTCTATCTATCATCTATCTATCTATCTATCATCTATCTATCTATCTATCTAATTAGTCTATCTGTCCACCCATTTATCTATCTATCTATCTATCTATCTATCTATCTATCTATCTATCTATCTATCTGTCTGTCTGTCTGCTTCTCTGTGTGTGTGTGTGTGTGTGTGTGTGTGTGTGTGTGTGTGTGTGTGTGTGATATGACAAGTATTTTCATCTATTCATGATTATAAAGTGAGAGACCAAGTCCACAGGCTTTGAGCTCTTCCACCATGACAGCGAGGTCATGTTTCAGCGAGCACCTGTTACGACGCTGACTGTCCCGGCCACTTTTCCACCTCCCTCAGGGAAAGACTGCAGCAGGTGCTTTCCACGCGTGCCCCCATTCCTGCAAAGTACCTCCAGGCTCTGGCGTCAGCAGCCCGGCGCGTGACGTCACACAAATACATTTTTTGTAACAGGCGCGTCATCCAATCACTACAATGAATTGCAGGCGCTTCTGGACAACGTGTTTAACACCTTGTTTCCTCTCATGAAGGGGAAAGATTACGCTTTCGTGTTCTACGATCTGGGTCTGACGCCCAACCAAAGGAAGCTGGTGAGATGGGTTTTTGTCCAGTTCAGATGCTTGTTTCAAAGACCAGTGCATACCTTCTAATTCTATTATCGAAGAAAGTTCCAATAACAACAGTCAAAAACAGCAGGAGCAGCGCTTGATTCCGCCGAAGTTTAAATATCCCAATCCGAAGGAAGTTAGCAGATGAATCAGGTAACCCGTGATGTACGAAAGTATTGATAAATGAATAGGACAGATGTGTGTGGGGGGGGGGGGGGGGGGGGGGGGGGGGGAGGGGAAGACAGAGCCTGAACAACATCGATTCAGTTCCTTTCTGTGTGAAATATTCGAAATTAACAGAATAAATAGAGTCTTAAAAGGCCATCGGTCAATGAGCAAGTCTTTCCAAATGAAGTTCAGTCATATTGTTTTTCTTGTTCGTCTCTAAGCTCCAACAATGGTAAAGCTCTAT
The DNA here is from genome assembly GCA_016801955.1 of Conus betulinus. Lineage (NCBI taxonomy): Eukaryota > Metazoa > Mollusca > Gastropoda > Neogastropoda > Conidae > Conus > Conus betulinus. The sequence goes on from JADBJO010003751.1 coordinate 65,440, forward strand.
GATCGGTCGTTGGAAACACCGGCATTACTGCAAACGACACTTCAGGTTTGTGCTCATCTGTGACAACAGTTGCGAATATTTTTTACCAGAAATTTGCCAGTTCTGTAACATTATTACTGTGCCACACGTTTCAACGGCCCATCTTGCGCTGTAGTGGAGGAAGATCAATGATTGCTCGTTCATTTTCGTATTCCTGATTGGTTTGTGCTTGCCTGAAGAAGACCTAAGAGGTCGAAACGCGTCGTGTTTTGTCTTGTGATTGGTTTGTCCACTTTTTTTTTTTTTTTGTGGCAGTGCGCTAACATTAATATTGAACATTTGTTTCATAAAACTTTCGCTTTTGTTTCATTCTTTGTTTTTTGTGTGTGTGTGTTTTTTTTAAGGACATGCCTTGTGTCGTACATATGACATGTGACACGTAGTGACATATACAGCAAAAAAAAAAGTGTTCACAATCATTCTTTTTTAAGCCAAAACTTCAACTGTACATATGAAAAAAAAGGGTGCTCTTTATGATGAAAATAAAAGAGCAACACTCACTTCACCGTGACCAGAATTGTTGCATCAGCGTGTAAGAACTTGTTTCAGACTTCAAACAAACAACAGGTGAAATTGTCTGAAACCTACAGGTGCGCTTCCCAGGAGTATAACAACAACACGAAGAAAGTATGGAAGGAAGTTGTTTTGTTTTTCCTTTTTTTTTTGCATGAGTTTGTCTGTCACATATATAAGGATTCATTTGTTACTTATGCTGGTGGGTAGTTACATACGTGGATATTAGTATTGATTGTTTCAATTGTAAAGCTCCGAATTTGCGTGTGTTCCAAGTTGCATTGAGGTAGCCTTATTGAGCTTTGTTAGTATCCTAAATCAGAGAGAAACAAAAACTACAGGTCTCACACACACACACACACACACACACACACACACACACACACACACACACACACACACACACACATATACGCGCGCGGGCGCGCGCGCGCGCGCGCGACCGAACCATCATGTTTTTTAACGCCACAATCTTTGACAAATGAGAATCCAGTTTGTTCAAAAGCATAAATAGAGAGAAAGCGAGCAGGCCATTCTGTGTATTCTCCCTATCTAAGCGTGCCGTTAGAAAGCTCACCTCACAACTCTGAGGTACAGCACGTTCAATTTGGTGTCAAGAAAGCGGAAATCACATGGAGTTTGTCGGAACACTAGAACTGAAAGTACGAAAAAGCTGACGACTTTGTGTTGTTCCTGTCAGCTTCATAAACGTGCTGATATACGTTGATGATTTACATGTTACGATCAAGCCGTTCTTTTCCGCTCACCAAGTTTGTTTTCTTTTTGATAAGAAGCTCCGGTCCCAATCTTGCTTCTTCTCTTCTCTTTTTTTTTTTTTTTTCTTTTTTTTTTTTTTTTTTGTTTAAATGTTTTTGTTTTGTTTTATAATTTTTTTTAGTCTCACAGTCAACTACAACGACAGTAAATACCGTGATGTCCCAGTGTGCCAGAAGAACTCGGTGTTAAACCAGGCTAGGGGAAACAACTCTGCGGAGTTATCTAAAAAAAAAAAACAAAATGAGGCAACTCTCGTGGACCACAGTTATGACCCTTTCATGCTTTGTGTTTCTTTATCTGCTTATGCAGCAAGTGAACAAGAGGAACTCTCATCATACACATGTCTGTTGTGACTGTACTTTAGGTCAGTGTGTTCAGGTCACATGATGGAATCTGTCCTCTCCCTGGGTTGCAGGCAGAGAAGCATTGTCGCTGTACCGTGATCGACTTCCCATTTGAAGGATTGCCTCCCTTTGTCCGTCAGCTCAAATGTTACACCTGGAAACCCCTCATTGTGGCCGTAAGTACCTGGAGCTAGGTTTGTGTCACGTGATTAATACTGCTTGAGATTGATACCTTTGTTGAGAACATATACCCACCTTTTAAAGTCATCACCAAAGCCAAAAACATCAAAAGCATATAACAAAAATCTTCTCGATATTGAATCGAAGGCTTTAGAGTAGTTTACTGCTAGTCGATACTTCAACTTCATTACGTGTGTTTTTCATGGGGGCTGGAATAGCTCAGTGGTAGAGCGCCCGACTTGTAATCTTGGTGATGCTGGGGTTGCGGGTTCGAATCTCTGCCGGGCCGTTTCGGTACAGGGGGATTTTCCCTCGGATTTAACATTGGTTCTGACTCCATTTCCCATACAGTCCTTCGAATGAGACTACGAACCGAGGTTCCATGTGTGAATGCACGCATAACATCTTGCACACACGTGAAATCCCATCACCAACTTTCGGAAGAGAAGGCCAGTTTGGCCGTTGGTATGGACGACACGTTTACACATAGCATGCACTCGCAGAGAATGGAAAGAATGAAGGAAGCAAGGAAATTGAGTGAACGATATTGACTGGATGACACGGGAAACGACTGAATGAAGCACCAGCTGGCAGCTCTTCAGTCGGCACTACCCTGGTAGGTAGTTCGTTGTGTAAAACGAGTGTGTATTGTAAAGCGCTTGGTTTCTAGCTAAGGATAGGCGCTGCATAAGTATTCATAGTAATAGTAATTACTAATAATTCATCGTCTATGGAACCTAATGATTGTTGTAATATTTCATATAGCCACCTTGATCGTTGTTAATTAATTTAAGAATAACTTTGCTAAGTATTTCAGCAAGAACTTTTGCTAGGATTGTATGATCTGTTTAAGTCAAGGTTATCGGTCTCCGTTTAGTTAATTTATCTCTTTCCAAGTCTTCTCCTTTGTGTGATAAAGTAATGATTCCTCGCCTTTCGATGTATGATAATTCACCCACATGAAAGGATGCCATACAGGAATCTGCGACTAATCTGCCTAGATTTTACCGCAGAAGAATGTCACCTTATCATACACTCATCGCTTACTCACTTCATCAGTCAAACAGCTTACTAATTCCAGATCCAGACCGAGCACAACATGTCCACTGGAAAGATTTCGTAACCCCCTCGCCCCCCCCCCCCCCCCCCCCCCCCACACACACACACACCTCCCCCCACTCCCCCCCCCCCCCCCCAGCTACTTGTACTAGCCCAACTTGAGATTCATTCTTCGTAATCTTTTTTTCGTGCAAGATGTCACATCGGTAATATCATGCCTATTCTAAGTAATATCTAGAACATTTCACGACTGAAGCAGTTGTTATCGAAGATCATTCCTTCGAATTGTGTCAAATGTTTGTTTGTTTATTGATTTGTTTTTGTTGGATTGATTGTTTCTGTTTTGTTTTTCTGTCTGTAAATGCACAATACAGTTGTGTTTTTTTTTTTTCCTGTGTAAATGTAAACTAAAAAAAAAAAAGAAAAAAAAAAAAAAAAAAGCGAAGCAAAGGAAACAAATGATTGAGTGAAGAGCGACAGAGAAAGTAACATTTAGCAGTAGTTACAACAGCTCAGAAAACAACAGCAGCAGCGCCAACCGTCTGTGTAGTAGTAGTAGTAGTAGTAGTAGTAGTAGTGGTGGTAGTAGTAGGTGGGGGTGGTAGTAATAGCAGCAGCAGCAGAGAAGGTGTAGCAGCAGTAGTTGTTTGTACTAGCAGCAGCTGCAGCAGCTGCTGCAAAAAAAAAAAAAAAAACAGCAGGAGCAGGAGTAGTTGTAGTAGTAAGAATAGAAGTAGCAGCCGTAGCCATGGCAACAGACGCCTCATCAGCATCAGCAATGGCAGTGCTGTGGTTGAAAACAACAGAGCAGGAAGAGGGCCACAGTGAGCCTGATCTGGTGGCCTGTTAGGAACAACAGTCCACACAAATTGTACCAGTGTTTCTCTCTTTTTTTTTTTTTTCATCAGCATCATTATCATCAGCATCATTCGTGACAGCAGGTCTTCATATCGTCATTGAATGTAGTCGCGGTACTTGCAGCGTCAGCAGCAATAGCAGCATCAGTATCAGCAGCAATAGCAGTAGCAGTATAGTAGTAGTAGTAGTAGTAGTAGTAGTAGTAGTAGTAGTAGTGGTGGTGATGGTGGTGGTAATGGTGGTGGTGGTGGTGGTTTATGGTGGTGGTGGTAGTAGTAATGGTAAAGATTAAGCTGTAGTAGTAGACGTAAAAGCTGTAGTAATACTAGATTTAAAACCACTAGTAGTATTAGCAGCAGCAGCAGCAGCAGTAGCAGTAGTAGTAGTAGTAGGAGTGATGGCGGTAGTAGCAGTAGTAGTAGCAGTAGTAGTTGTAGTAGTAGTAGCAGCAGCAGCAGCAGTAGTAGTAGTACTAGTAGTACTAGCAGCTGTAGTAGTAGCAGCAGTAGCAGCAATAGAAGTAGTAGTAGTAGTAGTAGCAGCAGCAGCAGTAGTAGTAGCAGTAGTAGTAGTAGTAGTAGCAGCAGCAGCAATAGTAGTAGTAAATGTAGCAGTAGCAGTAGTACCACCAGTACCACCACCACCCTCACCACCACCAGCAGTAGTGGATATCAGTACCCTACAGACGCTTCTTTTGTACAGTAGGCAGTAGTAGTCCTGTAGTAGTAGTAGCATGAGCAGCAGCACCAGTGTGGATGGACGCCTCCATCCTAGTGGAAAAAATCCACCCC
>JADBJO010003751.1:77500-90000 GCA_016801955.1 Conus betulinus
AAAAATTTGTGTGGAAGTGTGATTTTGAAAACGTCTATGTTAGTGGAATGCAGTCTAACGAAACACTACCTTTGCTTGATCGTGCAATGAATTTGATTGATCGTTGTCGCAATGATGCCTTAGATATGTCTCATGAGTGTAATAGAAAGCAAACTGATCGTATTCAAAAGACAATTTACTTGACAAAGCGTGACTGAAGTGACTGGTATGATGAAGAATGCAAATTGTGAGCAAAGTAAAAGCGAGAAATCTGTTGCCAAACTTTAGGAATCATCTAAACGTAAGTATGTTCATAACCATTTAACAGTTGAAGGTTTATTTAAGCATTACAAGGGTCTACTAGAAGAATTAAAGGAAACATGAAGTGCAGTGTTTAGGGATAATGATCAAGCTATTCTGAAGAAGATGGAGTTGAAACGATGGCTATGAATCGCTCTATAGCAAGAAAAGAGGTACTGCTTGCAATGAGAAAGTTGAAGAGCAGGTTCAAATGGAAATGTTGGGAAAATGCTTAAATATGCATGATTCTTGAGCTGTTGACTTTTTGGTAAATTTTTTTAATGCATTGTTTGACAAGGGTATTTTTTTTCCTATAACCGGACTGATTCTACAGTACTTCCTTTATTCAACAAAGGCGATGTGAACAATCCTAGCAAATTACAGAGGCATTATCTTTGTGTGATATCAGCAATGAAATTTATAGTGCAGGTATGATTAGCAGACTTAAAGAATGGGTAGAATAATATGATTTGACAGGTGAACACCGAAAGAGGAAACTCTACAGTTGACCATATGTTTACGTTGTTAGCGCTACTACAAAAACAGTTTTGTTTCAATCGTAATTTATATGTTGCCTTTCTTGATGTTCAAAATTCGATGGGAAGAAACTTGTGTTGCGGGCCTATCCTTCTAAAAATGGAATCAATGGCAAACTGTATCAAGGTGTTCGTAGCATGTATATCAATGCAAAGATTAAGGTCAGATGTGGTGCCAAATTGACTGATTATATTTACTGTACTCGTGGGGTGAAATAAGGTGCTTTATGCAGTCCTGTTTTGTTTCTTTATCTATCCATAAATTAGCATTGGTATAGTTAGAGGAGGAAAAACGTGGTAATAATTCAATGTGTCCCCGCCTTGTTTAAAAGAAAACATCCATTCGTTCGCGCTGTTTCTCCCCACTGCATTCTGTTCCCTTCCCCACCCCTGTTTCCTCCAGTGTCGTTCTCTAGCTGCCGGCCATCAGGGGGACTGTTGGTTGGTGCATCTGGTGCAGGAGCTTGTCACGTCGAAAGAGGCATTTTATTGAAAATTTCCACTGTTTCGTATCATGTATTACATTAGCGTCTTTTTACACCTTGTATTGTGCATTCGTTCGTCTTTTGCCTGTTGCAATTTATTCCATTGGCCTGTCACAGATTCTCGACCAATCAGCGTTGTTTGCTGTTGCAGTCTGCTCCATTCTCCTGTCACACAGCGTGCCTATTTCAAAAAGCGGTTAGAGACGAAAGGGTTGGTTTCATTTACCTGAAACTACGCAGTCTACTGAGCGTTACATTCAAAACTTTTTCCTGGCAGCATGCGTTATTGACACGAACATTTTCCAGGATATGCTTTTAATCTGTGTTGGCAACATTTCGTTGGGAGAACTTATGAGGTTCTTTACACTATGGGGGCCGGGCCGTATATAGGTCAGGACTCCCAGATGGCCTTTTACAGCCACTTTTCTTGTTGTCTTGACGCTGTCTGGATTTGAACCGGCAACTTTTGGATGGGAGGGCGTCTCAATGCGTGCCTTTTTAGACGGATGTCTTTCCCCACGGCTAACGGGACACCTGCGGTTAAGTCGGGAAATTTAAGCTTTATAGAGTTCACGTTTGTTCCTTCTCGACCACCCAGCTGTGTTCCTATGCTCTTGATACCACAGCTGTTTCAGATCATGATTTGTGGCCTCCTGCCGTGCACGCCTTTGTTGCTGGCGCGTCTGGCGTTATAGATCTTCCTCCAGCAGTCCTGACCGCATGTACGATCTCCTTGAGCACTTGGTTGTGCCTTCATGTGTCCCTTTCCTGGGTTAGCGCTGCTTTGCATCAACTCAGGACATGTTCCACGGTTTGTTTGCCGTGACAGAGTGGACACATAGGGTGTCTGATTACCCCATTTAATCAGGTTGGAATCGGAGGGCAGGAGGTCATATACAGATCTGAGGTTGACGCTGACAGTAAGAGGTGCCATATGTCATTCCCAGTGAGATTTCTTTGCAGTGCGTTTTTGTTCCACGTAGTCCACTGTCCTTGTTGGCCTGACTAGACTGCCTTCTGGATTCTCTTGATGTCCTCTTCTTTCTCGGATTTCTGACTTATTTGACAGAACCAGTGATTGAGATGTTCCGGTCAGAAATACAAGAGATATGGGCGCGGAAACACACACACACACACACACACACACACACACACACACACACACACACACACACACACACACGCAAACGCAGACACACACACACACACACACACACACACACACACACACACACACACACACACACACACACACACACACACACACAAACACACACACACACACACACACACACACACACACACACACACACACACACACACACACACACACACACACACATGCACATACACACATACAATCACACACACACACGCACGCACGCACGCACGCACGCATGCACGCACACACACACACACTCACACTCACACACACACTCATTGTGAATACAAGTCCAAACAAGGAGCTGCCACGATGCAACGTTAGCAAACAAACGCACGTTCCCTTTCTTTGTTTTTAATTCATGTTTGAAAAGGAAACATCCAAGGTCAGCAATTATACGTTGGAGCTTCTGACAACACGCTCTCAACTATCCGAGCATACGACCCGCAAGAAATACGTCATGTTGTTTCTTTTCGATTGTTGTATGTTCGATTCCAGTGGACTTGAAAAAAGAAAAAAAAAAAACTTCTTTTGTCAACCTTAATGCCACTTAAGCTGTTAGGATACAATTGTGATATGGTTGGAATGAAATAAAATGCCTTTTTTTGTCCAAACAGTGCCACAGACAACATTGTCTGTTAATTGTGTATCTTTTTCCCTATATCACCACAAAAGTAATGTCTGTTAAACGTGTATCTTTCCTTCCAATGCTATGAAGAGCAATGTAAAAAAGGTGTGCCTTTCTTATGCAGTACTAAAGGAACTATGTATGTAAATATGTGTTTCTTCTCAATATTGCAAAGAATAATGTAAAATGCGTGTCTTTATTCTTGGAGACCAAAGGAGCAATGACTGAAAGACGAGTGTCTTGTCTGTACACCATAAAGCGCAGTGCTAAGCATGCCTTTTTCCTACTTTACTAAAGAGAACAATGTCTGTAAACTAGGGGTGTCTTCCCAACAATACCGTGAAGATCCATACGAAACGTGTGTCCTTTCCCCACAACTACGTAAGAAACGAGGTCTGTAAGGTATCTGTGTCCTTTTCCCTTACGACACCGTGGAGATCAATGTAAAATGTGTGTCCTTTTCCCACCAGAACATAAGGACAAGGTCTCTAAAATGTGTGGAGTCCCTCCCTCCACTCCCCTCCCCCCCCCCACCCCTCTACAATACCGTAACAAGAATTTAAAACGTCTTTCCCCTATGACACCGCATTATGAATTGGGCAGTACTAAGGCTGGTTTTGTTTATTGGTCTCGGTTCCAAGAGGGTGTGAAAATATTCAAAAACAGAACCAGTGACTCCACAATACGTCACAAAGCTGTAGGAGCAAAACGGACACAGCAACAGATAGTAAAGGTCCACTCTGGACAGTGTTTGCAGTCGTGCTACCTGTTCACCCCCTTACATCAGAGGAAGTGGTGTACTACGAGGTGCAAATAAAAGGGAAACAGAAGGTGTCAAACCTTTCAAGAACACTTGTAGACAGGCCACCCGGCAGAATGCTCAGGGGAGGCTCGGGAATGGTGATGATGACAGGGGGGGGGGGGGGGGGGGGGGGCGGGGGGGGGGTTGTGCTTTCATTTTGGAAAGCACTACAGTGCCATGTATGGGCAACTGCTGGTTTGCATGACTCGTATTTGATGTATGAATTGATCTCTTGGGGTGTCTTTCGTGTGACATGATATTATTTTCTTTGGGATATTTTTTGAGTGGGTACTATGAATAAAATGGTTTAAAACGAACGATTTTGTAAGTCTCATTGTTTTAGGAATGTGTTGCATCTCTCTCTCTCTCTCTCTCTCTCTCTCTCTCTCTCTCTCTCTCTCTCTCTCACACACACACACACACACACACACACACACACACACACACACACACACACACACACACAGAGAGAGAGAGATAGGATTGAAAGTTTAGACATAGATCGTTCGTCGTCCAATCCATCCTTTTTAAGCTAAATGATACAAAATGAAGTGGAAACGCCTGTACCATTATGAAAATACATGGCGTACATACATTTTTTATGCACAGGCCCAACTATTAGCATGCACGTAATCACACGCACAAAACACTTCACGAACATACACGCATTTCCGACGTGGTGAACTGTAATTGAACGAAGTGTTATTGTAGACAACAATCATGACCGCTATAGGGAGCAGCTGAAACGTTCATTACATCTTCAAGACCTACCAAGTCTGTTAAACCACCTTGAACACCCAGCTCTAATTTCTTTCTTTCTTTTCCCCAACTTTACCAACAATGGTAACACATTCACTGTCAAATCCTTCCATTCAGATAATCCAAAAGTCCTCAGCTGACTACCTTACTTTCTTTGATGACAAAACTTTTCTAATATCTAAAATTCTTCATGCATTGTCTGAGCATCACACTCTTTTTAATCTCGGATTAAGTAAGTAACGGATACCCTGCATGGATGTGGGACAACCCTCGAGTTCCTTACCCTTCTGCTACAGATACGGACAGTGTGAAAGTGGGGACCCCTTCCATTAAAGCAGTTTCAGAGCGTCTGGCCAGGACCTTCCAACAACATGGATGCAAAGTGTTCCACAAACCCAATTCCCTACGCCAGCAACTGACCCATGTCAAAGACAAAACGGACCCCCTCAAGCAGTGTGGTGTAGTGTACCAGGTAGGGTGTCAAGACTGTGCCAATACCTGCATTGGCGAGACAGCAAGACCACTCACCACCCGTCCACAGAAACACCAAAACTAATCTACTTCTGCCATACACGAACACCTACAAGCCACAGGCCACAGTTTCAGCCCCAAGAAACCAAGATCTTATCTACAGAGCCCTTCCTCACAAAAAAAAGTTAAAGAAGCCATCGAAATCAAGACTAGACGCCCCAGCCTCAACAGAGATCAAGGTTTTGAACTTCCCCCCATCTACAATCAGTTCCTGACAACTATTCACTCCACACTACAGTCGCCCCATAAGGCCTTGCTGCCACAACAGCGACAGTGAGCTGAAGAAGACAGGGCGACCTGTCGGAATATTCTCAAAGTAAGTTTTTGATTCTGAGTCTAAATACTTTTCTAATTTTTTAATCTGGCTTATTTTCTATTATTTCTATTCAATATCTGGACAGACATTTCATTCAAGGTGGAGGGATGTAGTGTCCAAGGCAATGACAATCCATGTTATATATTTACAGTCGTTGTCATGGAGACTGGACCGGAAATGAGCTTGCGAATTTTAGATTAACAGTTTTACCAGAGATCTGCCATTAGTCGAGTAAACGGCGCTCTGGGGGCTCAAACACACGGGCTGTGTTTTTCATCTGTTTGTGTGTGCTGTTAGTTAAACGGACACACAAATAGTACAGTGACCTTGACCTTTAATCTTGGATTTTTTGAAACACACATTGTGGGTGGACCTTATAGTTGTGCACATTTGTGTGAACATTGGATAATAAAGACGCGAGTTATCAACACTTGTGTTGACTTTTCGGGGTCCGTGTGACCTTGACCTTTGCCTATGACGATTTTGTATCCACTGCATAAGATGCAGAGGTAAAGGCCAAAGCCTGAAAGCAAAAACAGAAGAAATCGGTCTAGAAACACGGCCGTGGCTGCCGATGGAACATTTCCTTCTCTTCTGATTTCCAGTTTTGCGTCTGTCGACGCAAATTGCATCGAGACGCAATGCGTCACGTGACGGCTGACCAGCCCATGACCTTTCAAAGGTGCCAAGGATGCTTGATACCAAATTTGGTGGCGATCGGCCGAAAAGTGTGGCTTTGTGTAAGCATCAGACAGGCACAGAGACCGACACACAGACTAACACACAGACCGACACACAGACACACACACACACTGACTGACTGACTGAAACCATTTACTGTCAGATTAACAGAGTATTGTACTGACATTTAAAAAAAAAAAACTTCGTAAATTAATGAGAAACAAAAATAATACGAATAACAAAATAACATCTGAACGACATAAAAATCATTAAGGAAAATTAACAGGGAAACATTTAACATTTATAAGTAAAATAATAATATCAGAAATTGTAACAATAAAACAAATTACAAATTGTAACAATTGCAAATTACACACACACACACACACACACACACACACACACACACACACAACGAGTTATACATACATACACACACACACACACACACACACACACACACACACACACACACACACACACACACATATATATATATATATATATATATATATATGTATGTATATGTTGTTGTTGTTGTTGATGATGACGATGATGATGATGACGATTATGATGAACATTAAATCCCCTTCTCCATTCTCTTACAGAAAGACGGAATAGGTGGGTGGGGAGTCATCTTAGTCATGATCAGATTAACTCCCCCTCTGTCACAAAGTAGCTGCCCTGGAATCATTTCATGTCAGAAAAAAAGTGTACACATTACCTCCCAGGGAAGTTATTCTAAACTGTGAAAAACTGCCTCCCCCCTCAGTGGGCAGGGAGTTAAACTTTTACACACCTGGATTAACTCCTGGGAGTTAATCTGGATATAGTACTGACTAACTCCCAGGGGGGTGGGGGGTCATTCTGTTACAGAGTGGGAGTTAGGTCTGATAAATGTACAAAATGACCCCCCCCCCCACCCCCACCCCCCTAATGTTTTCAAGAATTTTTTGAGACTTGCACAAAAATACTTTGGAACATTTTTAAAGTTTTACTGAGTGGGTTATTTTGGCACAGAGTGGGAGTCATTCTAGTTTAACTCCCGGGGAGTTGAAAATTTACATATGAACAGTTTAACTCCCCTGGAGTTAAACCATTCGGGGAGTTAAAACTTTTCGTTACACCGGGACCATCTGCAACAACCTCTATTCACATACCGTCCCTTGTCTTCAGGTTGACATCCAATCACACACACAAATCAATTCTGAAAACATAACGTCAGTTCATTTGCCACCTTTCATTAGCAAATGAAATTAAAGTAGGAAAAGTTTAACCAGTAGAAAAAAAACCTCCCTGATATAACAGAAAGGTCATTCTATGTGACGCGTAGAAATGTGTGGAAAGTAATTAACTGCATGTCCTTAGTCCCAAAGTGAAGAAACCAACAGGTAGGCATTGAATTATAAAGACACAGGAGGAGCAAAAACCTCCGCCGAGTTTGAGCAGATCCTGAACCCGCCACTTGATGTGAATCCCGCTACAGATCCAGCCAACTAGAATCCATAGGTTCATCTTGGGTCCACATTCCATATTTGCACTAAATTTGGTTAAAATCAATACGACTGTTTTACTGGCATCATGCAGACAGACAGACACACTAACATGACCACCTCAGGGGAGGGGTAACAAAGACGGTGACTTTTTAGGTTTAGGCTATCACGATGGTAAGTTTCATCAGACAAGAGTTATGGGCCTGTAGTTGATGCAAGCGGATGCGAGCTTTCTTCCGGCAGGAACAAACCCTAGGGAGAGCGTGACAGCAGAAGGTCATCAGAGAAGACATTTCCCTCGGACAGGTGTTTCCGCCCTGAACTCCTTACTCTCTGAGGGGGCGGGCTGCATCGAGGTCATGACTCCCAGAGGTCCTTCTACTGCAAGCTTTCCAATTAAAAAAAAAAAAGAAAAAAAAAATTTAGAAACGCACAATAAGATTACAGAATCATAAATCTCGCAAAAGACATTGTCGCATTGACATCACTAACCTGAATAAGCCTCTCTAACTAACTAAAATTTGAAAGGAAATACACTGTTTTTCCCTGATATCATCCACAATGATGATGATTGAATGTTTCCAGACGTATGACGTAACAAAGCACTGACGTCAACAAGTGCTACTGAATAAAAGAAGACGTACAAACGTATGAAGTGTTCTTTTTAATCTTTAGAACTTAAGCTTTGGAGACGGTTGCATGAAAATAATGGAATATGTAGTTAGCCCTACACATGTGCTAATTTCAGTAAATGAAATTCATTGTTAGCCCAGTGTATGTGCTAATCATTGTTGTAAATCGCTGAGTGCCCTCCAAAGTGGATAAGAGAGATTCAGTGCAGGAAAACATCAGCCTTTGCTTTGAAAAAAAGAGTTTGAGTCAGAAATAATCATTTTGTGCATTGTTTGAATAAGGCAACGTTGGTAACAGTTCCACCAAGATTGTGTCTAACAGACCTCAAAAAGCGTATGTAATAAATCCGCAGAACTTGAACAAACTTTTCACAAGACAAAACGCGACGCGTTTCGACCTCCTAGGTCTTCTTCAGGCAAGAGAAACCACGCTCAGGACAACGAAAATGAAGAACGAGCAATCATTTAAACTGGTCAAATTAGGCGCAAGATGGGCGTTGTTTTTAGGATTTGTTTAGAGTTCCGCCTGCAGTTGCCGCACTTTGCAACTAACTGTGCCGAACAGGCAATGTTGGCGGGAATATTGCCAAGACTGGGACTGACAAGTAAAGCGTGGGACAGTTTGTTGTTGTCATCGTTGTCGTACCCTGGCTAAAAGACTCCAGGGATCATCCGAACAAAGTACTTGAACACTATGGCAAAAATGCATCAGCTGGGGATGAGAACATTACGTGCGTGACCGTTTTTGATTACCCCCGCCACGTGGGCAGCCACACTCTGACTTCGGGGAATTTGGGGGACTGATAACGTTATGCTAGGAGCTCGTCACAACTGAAGACAATCCCCGCATAACTATGCAGAGCATAACATTTTGATGTAGCCTTGGTGTTCTAGCCTATGTCATTGGCCTGGCAGCCTTAAGCCAAGACGGGGGCAGTTTAATTAACTTGTCTTTCAATTTAAGGCAAGATTGATGGGTGTTTTACAAAGTGGCTGACAGGCAAATGTAGGGAAAGTTTCATAAAGCATCGAGACATGCAGGCAAGGCCGAGGGTGGATTCAGCGAAGACTGTGACTTACGGGCAATGTAGATGACAGTGTCATCAAGGATTATCTTACGATGAAGAATCAATTTTATTCAATACACCTTTACGAACATATATTGGTGACTAAGGTGGAGCACATAAACTGGTTCCAATCTCTTGTAAAATCAAATCCAGACAAAGGGCAATTGTACTTTGGTTTATAAGAAAAAGAGAAAACAAAATTAAAGCGTGTACTTCCATATCGTTCAAGTCGAACTAAAATGCTATTCCCTCCCGAACTACCAGAGGAAACATCGTGAAACATCCCACAAAACGGGCAATCGAGAAATATTGTACATGAAAAAAATATGAAAACCATGATACTCTGGTTTTTTTTTTTTTGTTTGTTTTTGTTTTGTTTTGTTTTGTTTTGTTTGTTTTTGTTTATTTTTTGTTTGTTTTGTTTTTTTTTTAATAAGAAAGGGAAAAAATCATTAAAAATCTAGTCCTTCCAGGGCCAGGTCCCCACACAAAGTCCCATTCCTTCCAAAGCTAAATGTGGAGTAAAGAGTAATATTTGGCTTCACGAGTTCGTTACACAGAGCATCACCATCAAATTAAATCACAGTATTGCCTAACCATTTCTGAACATCATCATCTAGTGGGTAAACAGAGAAAAGCAGACGTTTGTTTCTTTCAGAGGAGAACTGCGCTGAAGATGGCAGTAAGGTTCGGCTTCTCCCTGGCGTCAAATGCTTCCCCTCTCCCAGCCAAAAGGAAACAGGTGACCCGTTCATAGCATTTAGCCATTTCACCAATTCCCTTCAAACGGTGATGAAATGAATGATAAGATTGAAGGTCAAGCTGCCGGAGAATGTTGCCAGGCAGAGAGAGAGAGAGAGAGAGAGAGAGAGAGAGAGAGAGAGAGAGAGAGAGAGAGAGAGACAGACAGACAGACAGACAGACAGACAGACAGAGAGAAAGAGAGAGGTTCTTGGCTATGTCCCTGTTATCAGCCTCGTCACCACACATAGTGTCATGGTCGACAGGACCCACACAGGAACACAGTTGCAGTCCATCGTGGGTTGTGTGTTTCGCACTCAGCGGGTATCCCTGGGGTGTTCTATGTTTATTATCAGGAGGTTTTTTCTTTTTCTGTGCCTAGCAGGGTGGTTAGTTCTCCGTAAGGGTGCTTTCGTCTTCTATACCCCTCTTTTTCTCCATACAGTCTGTCTATCCATCCTCTTCTGGGGGAGGAGTCGGGGGGGGGGGGGGGGGGGGGGGGCAAATCCCAATAGGTATGTCAATGTATATGAATGAATGAGGTGTTGTTAGTGTTGCACACTATTGGGTCTTGTGGTGAGTGGCGAGTGTACAATCTGACTTTCGACTCTGTGGTCCCTTACTGAACCCGACATAGTACGACTCCAAACACGGCCAAGCTTTCGCCACACGAGGTCTTATGTGCTCTCTGAGAGGCAATGTTGTGGACGAAGAAGTCGCTGGTAGAGAAGACTCCGTTCACTGTGGCGACCACACAGGTTCAGAACATGCCACTGTGCTGAGGACAGGGAAACCACATCCATTGGTGAAGTGAGGTGGGAGAAGTGTCTGACAAACTTGAACTGTCCTCTACGAGGACCACGTGACCCTCAGGGTCAGGTCAGTTGGGTTTTATAATGACTGATCTTTCAGAGAGAGTATCCCTTTGCATACAGTGTCGCTGTCAGCTGTGACAAATTCCTCCACTGTCACACAGTCACTCAGAACTGGCCTGACTGGAAATACCATCATCATTTTCACTTCATGACTGTTGTCAGTTCGGACTCCCATCATTGTGTGAACATGGAGTGTTATTCACCTGACCACGTGTGTACTGTGTTTGAAAATGGATGGACTGTTATTCACATGACCACTTGCGTACTGCGTGTGAAAATGGAGTGTTATTCACATGCGTAATCGTCACCACTTCCACGAAAAGTAACCTCAACCATTATTACCAAAACCACTGCGCTATAAGTTTGATCAGTCTCGTCGGCAGTATGACGCTCAATAGTATTTGGAACAGACTGAATGCTAGCAGACACGATCACTGCTGAACAAGCTGAGGAGATTTTGTGTGTGTGTCCCATCGTCTTTGCCGGTTGTCACAATGATTTGAAATCGGATAAAAGGTTTGACTTAATTCTGTTGCATGCCAAACTCTGCATTTACACATGTAAATATGAAAAAAAAAGACCTCCCTCCCATTTTCAAGTGTTCATTGTGTATTGGCAAGCAAGATATGAAACAGAAAAGTGTTACACAGTGGCTCCCATATTCATTTTTATGGGATTAATGCATTAATATATTTTGCAAGGTTTCTGTCATATTCTGACAGAATTGACTAGAACCACTTGTAGATTTCCAAACTACATTTATTTACAAGTTAAATTCGACAGAGAGGGAGGGAGCGTCGTGTGCTTATCTCAGTTAGGCGGTAACCGGCAATTCCTCTTATCTCCCTTGTCTGTCTATCTACCGCATACAGCCCAACCAATCATAGGCACTCGTAATATACAACAGGTTTCGTTTAATATGACAACAGCCAGCTGCTTTGTTTTCTGTCTTTGATTCATTTATTTTCTTGTTTCTGTCATTTTGTTTTTCATTTAGTGAGCAATCGTTGTTTCTGATTTTACCCTTTGTGGTTATTATTGTGTTTATATTTGTTCATTATTAGATTTGTTTTAAAACGCATACGGTGTTTATTAAGGACTTATGTGATCATTTTAATGGTATAGTATTAATAAAAGTAGTAGTAATTGTGGTGGTAGTAGTTGTGCTTATAATAGTATTAGCAATCATTGTAGTAGCAAAATAATATGTTGATGAAGTCGATGAGGAGGAGGAGGGGTCCTATGTTTATTATTGTTATTATTATTATTATTATTATTATTATTATTGTTGTTGTTGTTGTTGTTGTTGTTGATGTTGTTGTTGTTGTTTTTGTCTTACTACGATAAGTATGCATTTTGCGTTTTGTATTCCCTATTTGTAATTTTGTTCTTAAGGTTTGTTTGTTGTTTGTTTTTTATATAGTATTTATCATTAAAAGAATTCGTTTGTGCCTTTACATGTCCATTGAACCCATCCTGCTTTCTTCGTGGATATTCTATTTACGTACTCTTT